>JADLZN010009441.1:0-24335 GCA_018155175.1 Sinocyclocheilus anophthalmus | reverse complement strand
GAGTATCTGTTAATACTTACCCTTGAGTCGAGAATACTTGCGGCGAGAGTAACACACTCCAGCGATTCCAGCTGCAGCCACAATCATCAGCACACAAACACAGATCAGTGCTAAACCACCTGAAGACAGACCTGGTTCAGGAGCATCTGCCACACACACAGACAGCCATCAGTGCACCGAGTCTGAGCTTATACGAAAACCGTGAATTAAATAAATCAAATAAAATCTCAACAAATCGGAGGGATTAAATCAGATTTAGAAATAGTTCGTTTCTGATCTGAAACCCTAAACTACACATTCTCAGATTTTAACAGAGTTGTTGGTGTTCACATCATTGAAAGCAATTATATAGCTTCTCTTGGCTGGTTAATTTTGATATTTTTTGCACTATTTTTGTCTTCCGGGTTTAAAATCTACACAACTGACTACAGTAACTCAATGATATGTGTTATCCTATGAGAAGATGCTGTCTCTTAACTATTGATGACAGCGCTTGGTGCTTTCCAATGACAGACGAGTCAAGCTATCATGTGGTAGCTGAAAGAGCTGTTCATGGGTCGGACTTGGGCTTTTATAATGTATTAATCATTAGCATGACACCAATTCAAACATGATTAGTTATTATTATGGTGCTCTTACAGATTTCTTAACCTGTAAACATCACCATCGTATGTATGTCTGCAGTTTGATGTGAAGCAACCAAAAGCTGACACAATTACACTAGATTACACTGCTATAATGTGAGTGTTTATGGCAGTGATGAACGGATGTTAATTTACTACATATTTAACCAGCTGCAAGTCATTAGAATAATCAAGTTTAAACATCTGAAGCTTAAACAAGTTCGACATTCTTATGCAAGTCCTGACACCAGTTTCAACGTATTTCCAACAATATATCTGGAACACCCTGTGGACTTTGTTTGTGGTTTCTTCCCATTGTGTTGGTTTAGCCCGTCTAATTATTAGTTAATCACCTCATTGTGTTCACCTGTCTGCCCCTCTTTATCTGCCCTATATCTGTTCCTGTCTCTTTGTTCTAGTTTGTCGGTTATTGTGAATATTACCCCGAGTGTGTGTCTGTCTCTGCCTTGTTGTCGCTACATTAAATATCCTTCTTTTGAATCCTTGTCGTTCTCGTCATCCTGCCTGCCTCCACACACCGTGACCGTGACAGAATAACCGACCCAAACGGGAGGATAGACCTCCTGGATCCCCAGTTTAGCCCAGGAAGGACTCCTTATCTCCAGTTCAGCCCGGGAAGGGCTCCTGATTTTTCGTTAAGCCCAGGAAGGTCTCCTGATCCCCAGTCCAGCCCAGGCAGGGGCTCCTGATGTTTCGTCCAACCCAGGAAGGGCTCCTGATCCCCAGTCAAGTCAAGTCACCTTTATTTATATAGCGCTTTTAACAATACAGATTGTGTCAAAGCAACTGAACAGCATTAATTAGGAAAATAGTGTCAATAATGCAAAATGACAATAGTAAACACTCATTTTTCAGTTAAAGACAGTTCATCATTGAATTCAGTGATGTCAACATCCAGCTCAGTTTAAATAGTGTCTGTGCAATCAAGTCGACGATATTGCTGGATATTAAGTGTCCCTAACTAAGCAAGCCAGAGGTGACAGCGTCAAGGAACTAAAACTCCATCGGTGACCGAATGGAGAAAAAACCTTGGGAGAAACCAGGCTCAGTCGGGGGGCCAGTTCTCCTCTGATCAGACGAACCAGCAGTACGGAAAAATCAATTTAAGACGTAATAAAACAGACGATGAATAATATTAACAGCAATTATTATATGATGCAATCAAACTTATAGCAAAATGTGGTAGTTCTGTATGTTGTTTCATGGTTGGCATCATCTGAGGTCCTCTGAGGGGTTGCATCATCTCTTCTCAGGTGTGCTGGCTTGTGTAAATCCTAGTTACCACGGGATGTCAATCCCAGTAAAATCAGAGAAACAAATAGAGACATAAATTATCGTAGCTGCTGTTCCAACCAAGCAAAATTTTTTTGTTTAACCCAAACTAAAGAATAATAATGTGCATTTGATTAGATATAACTGCAGTAAAAGATTATGAGATGCATTATTTGAATGCTTGGCCAAAGAGATGTGTCTTTAATCTAGATTTAAACAGAGAGAGTGTGTCTGAACCCCGAACGTTATCAGGAAGGCTATTCCAGAGTTTGGGAGCCAAATGCGAAAAAGCTCTACCTCCTTTAGTGGACTTTGATATCCTAGGTACTACCAAAAGTCCAGAATTTTGTGACCTTAGGGAGCGTGATGGATTGTAGCGTGTTAGAAGACTAGTTAGGTACGCAGGAGCCAGCCCATTTTAGGGCCTTATAGGCAAGTAATAATATTTTTTAACTGATACGTAACTTAATAGGTAGCCAGTGCAGAGACTGTAAAGTTGGGGTATTATGATCATATTTTCTTGACCTGGTATGGACTCTGGCTGCTGCATTTTGGACTACCTGTATCTTGTTTATTGAAGATGCAGGACAACCAGCTAGCAGTGGATTACAATAGTCCTGTCTAGAGGTCATGAATGCATGAACTCGCTTTTCTGCATCAGCTTTTCTGCTCAAAACGGTATATGTTTGCGTAACTTGGCAATGTTTCTAAGATGAAAGAATGCTGTTTTTGTAACATGGGAAATTTGATTTTCAAAAGACAAGTTGCTATCTGATATAACACCCAGATTTTTTGACTGTAGAGGAAGTAACCGTACTCCGACTAGGTCCAACTTGCTTAATCCCCGATCGACATTTCAGCCTTGGACTGTTCTTTTGGTCCAATAAGTAATATCTCTTGTCTTATCCGAATTTAATAGGAGAAAATTATGGGTCATACAATCTTTTAAATTTTTAACACACTCCGTTAGCTTAGATAAATTAGAAGTTTCATCTGGTCTTGCTGAAAAATATAGTTGAGTATCATCAGCATAACAATGGAAACTAATCCCGTGTTTTCTAATAATATTACCAAGGGGCAACATTGTAACAATCCACCTATACTTCTTCAAAAATTACAATAATGGATTTCACAGCACGCTTCAAGGTCATAGGCTGGATCTGATTGTGATTACAAATAACATTTGATCAAAAGGAAAAAAAAAAGGAAGCAACTACAAAGAACACATCATACTTCGTAAATCGCTTAAACAGCGTGCATGTATTGACCCCATTTCTCATCTTCCAAAACCCCTTTTTCCTTTTACACAAACATAGCTTTACATTTCTCATAACCCAGTATCTTTAAAAAAAACACCAGTTACATCACATAATCAGCAGAAAAAAATTCAACACCATAATAGTCCACAGAGTCCATTAGAACATTTCTCAAAGTCTGTGTTTTACCATCCTTCCGAATTTAGTGGACTCAACCTCTTTAAACGCGTGCTTTTGCAGCGGTTTGGCGACCTTCCTAGCAAGCTAAGCACGAACACAGCAGTTCACTCAGTTCAACTCCCCGCTGCTACCCACACCGGGCATTTTTGTGACCAGCACACGCTCCATACCTTGAAATTGCTCTACTCATCCACAAAATCTGAACAGCGGCCACACCACTTTCATCGCCCCTTCGACGACATAATCCCACGTAAGCAGAAAACGCGCAGTTCCAGTTCGCGGCATACGTCGGAACTCCCTGAAAACAAAAGGTCTTCCCTCTTCTCCCTTTGCGTTCCCCTTATTTACTTCCGAGTTCCCACCTATCACCACACTAGTTATTCCGCCTCATACTTCTCAATCTCTCCAGGACAAGCAAAGGTATAATGTCTTTGTTCCCATAACTCCATATCACATAGTAAATATCGAATGCTCTCACGCCCAAAGAACATACATGAAACCAAAACTATAACCATCCATCCAAAGAACCAACAAACAAATCACATTCATGTAACAATAACATGCCTGAATCAACGTCAGCTCCAACATGGGCACCATTCCAACATGTATATTACCGAAAATAGCAGAGGACCTAGGACAGATCCTTGTGGCACTCCATATTTTACTGTTGATAATTGAGATGACTCCCCATTTAATTGAACAAGGTGGTAGCGATCGGACAGTAGGATCTAAACCATCTTAAAGCCTGCCCTTGAATACCTGTATAGTTTTGTAATCGATCTATGAGTATGTCATGATCTATAGTATCGAATGCAGCACTAAGATCAAGTAAAAATAGCAATAAGACACAGCCTTGGTCTGACGCAAGAAACAAGTAATTCGTAATTTTAACAAGTGTAGTTTCTGTCCTATGGTGGGGCCTGAAACCTGACTGAAAATCTTCATAAGATAATTTTTTTGTAGGAAGGAGCACAATTGAGCAGACAATTTTTTTCTAAAATTTTAGACATAAAAGGAATATTTTAAATGGGTCTGTAATTTGCCAGTTTGCTAAGATCTAGTTGTGGTTTCTTAATAAGAGGCTTAATAACCGCCAGCTTGAATGGTTTTGGGACGTGACCTAAAGACAATGATGAGTTAATAATATTGAGAAGCGGTTCTTCTGCTACAGGTAACAACTCTTTTAGTAATTTAGTGGGTACAGGATCTAACAGTCATGTTGTTGGTTTAGATGCAGTGATTTTATTTAGCTCTTCCTGTCCTATAGTTTTAAAGCACTGCAGTTTATCTTTTGGTTCGATGAATGAAGCTGAAGTATTATACCCTGTAGAATCTACATTTGTTATTGTATTTCTGATGTTATCTATTTTATCAGTGAAGAAATTCATATTCATTACTATTAAACTGTGAGGGAATATTTAGATCGGGTGGCGTCTGGTTATTTGTTAATCTAGCCACTGTGCTAAATAAAAACCTAGGATTGTTTTGGTTATTTTCTATGAGTTTGTGGATATGCTCGGCCCTGGCAGCTTTTAGAGCCTGTCTATAGCAGGACATACCGTTTTTCCAAGCAATTCTAAAAATGTCCAAGTTAGTTTTTCTCCATTTGCGCTCAAGACTACACGTTTTTTTTTCTTGAGAGAATAGGTACTACTTGTGGGGGGGGGTTGTACCATGGCGCAGTACGTTTTTTTCTCTAACCTTTTTCAATTTGATGTTGGCAACAGCTTCTAATGTATTAGAGAAGATAGTGCCCATGTTGCTAGTTATTTTGTCTAGTTCATGTGTACTTATTGGTACACAGAGCAGTTGAGATAAATCAGGCAGGTTATTTGTGAATCTGTCTTTGGTGGCTGGAACAATAGTTCTGCCCAGACGATAACGCGGAGCCATATAGTTAATTTCAGTAATACGCAGCATGCACGATACAAGGAAATGGTCAGTAACATCATCGCTTTGAGGTACGATATCTATATCAGTAAGATCAATTCCATGCGGTATAATTAAATCTAGCGTATAATTAAAACAAAGAGTGGGCCCGGTGAAATTTTTGCTTGACTCCAAAAGAGTTTATTAGGTCAGTAAACGCAAGTCCTAATGCATCATTTGTATTATCAACGTGAATATTAAAATCTCCGACAATTAGCGCTTTATCAACAGTAACCAATAGGTCTGAGAGGAAATCTGCAAATTCTTTTAGGAAATCTGTATACGGCACTGGTGGTCTGTACACAGTAGCCAGAGCAAGAGATACGATAGATTTCTTTTGCATATCTGACAGTGTAACATTAAGCATTAGTATTTCGAATGAGTTAAACCTGTATCCTGTCTTCTGAGTAACATTGAGAATATCACTATATATTGTTGCAACACCGCCACCACGACCAGGCTGACGGGGCTCATGCTTATAACAGTAGCTTGGTGGAGTAGACTCATTTAGACCAATATAATCATTAGGTTTTAGCCAGGTTTCAGTCAAGCAGAGTACATCAAAACGATTATCTGTGATCATTTCATTTACAATAACTGCTTTGGGTGAGAGTGATCTAATGTTTAGGAGCCCAAACTTTAAAAATAGTTTTTGTTCATTTATTTTAAATTTTTCTGGTTTAATCACGATCAGATTTTTTCTAGATCCTGCATTAAATTTTATATTTTGACCTCACTATTCGGGAACAGACACAGTCTTTATAGATTGTACAGCGCAAGTTCTTCTATCATTTAAGCGGGTATAATAAAAGTCATCAGGGCAGTTATTTGAGTTTTGACTTACTAGTCATATGGAGCGTAGCATCCTGGAGATGTTGTCCAACAGGAGTTCCGCTTTTTTCCCGGGACCCCCCTCGGCTGGAATGGCAGGCCATCAGCGCGAAAAAGCCTAGGACACTCCCAGAAAAGATTCCAGTTATTAACAAAGAGCAGTTTCTGTTCTTTACACCATGACAATAACCATTCATTTAAAGCAAAAAGCCTACTGAACCTTTCATGTCCTCGTCGATACGTGGGAAGCGGTCCTGACACGATGATCGTCATCGTGGGTGATGTGCTGCGCACCGTCTCGATCAGTTTCCTGAAGTCCCTCTTCAGTGTCTCCTTCTGCCGCAGCTTGGTGTCGTTAGCCCCCACGTGAAGCACGACCGCTCCGGGGCTCTCGTCGCCCCTTCAGGATCGCGGGTATCTGCGCAGAAACATCGAGAACACGAGCACCAAGGAAACAGTGAGTGTGCACTTTACCTTCAGCTAATGTAGCACGGACGTGCCGGATGATGGAGTCTCCAACGATCACAGCGTTGCGTTCTGTCTCGCGGAGGGGAGCGAAGCGGTTCCCGGTGGAGATCTCGAAGACCGGAGGCGGCGGAGGGGGAGAGGTCGTCTCCCGGGACCTGGCTCGCGTCTTCCGCTGCGGTTGCACCCAGGGTCCGTGGTGTCCCGGCGCCGGAGTTAAGGACATCTGGGAAGATTGCGTCCTGGGTGCACCGGGCCTGTGCAGAGAAACACACGGCGTAGAGGTGGTGGGAGAGTTAGCAGCTGGCTGTATACTTACCTCGGACTTGTGAACGTCAGCCTGGGATGATTCCAGCGTGGCTATCCGCTCTCTCAGCTGGGTCTGCTTCACCACCAGGTCACAGATCTGCTTCTCCACAGCCTCCAGCTCGACCTGCACCGAATGCAGCTCGAACGTGTCCTCACCTGCACTCAAAGGCAGACACACATCCGCAATTAAAGTTAGTAACAGTGAGTAAAATAATGGTAATGTGTGTGTGAATAGAGTATTAGTAATGCGAGATTAGCGTCAACCACGCTGGCGATGCTAGCGGGCTATATGCTAATAGCGGACTTGGAAAGTCAAAAATAGAACTAGTGATAACAAGGTGCTCTGATTTTTTTTGTTGTAGAATACGATAGGGGATATAATCACGCATCATAGAAATGGAAATTATGGTGTATAAAATTTATTTTAAGATAAAAAATAGATGATAAAGATTTAACTTGACGGAGCTCAAACTCAAAACCACACGGCTGCAACAAACAGGAAATAACCACTGAAATGTTTCGTTCAGCCCCGGAAGGGCTCCTGATCCCCAGTCCAGCACAGGAATGGCTCCTATCCCCAGTCCAGCCGCAGGACGGGCGCCTGATCCCCATCCAGCCCTAGTAGGCTCCTGATCCCAGTTCAGCCCCAGAAATTCTCCTGATGTTTCGTTCAGCCAGGAAGGGCTCTGATGGCTTTTTACCCAGGAAGGTTCCTGAATCCCCTAGTCCCAGCCCAGAAGGGCTCCTGATGTTTCGTTTAAGCCCAGAAGGGCTGACTGACCAAGAGCTCACCCATCTCCATGCCGCTCCCTCAAAAATGCCCGCCCTCCCCCCCCGCTCCAGCCTCTCTCCAGCGTCCCATGGTCGGTTGAGTCTCCCTTGCGGCCTCCCGCCTCCAGCCTCCGAGGCCCTGACCTCCTCGGCCTGTAGACCCATGACTCCACCTCAGCTGCTAGCTCATCGCCTCCCCGTCACCATACGATCCATCGCTCAACCGTGCTCCCCTCGTCCTCCGGCTCCCGCCTGGCCGGGGCGTCGACCCGCCATCGCCTTTGGACTCCTCTCCTCTGGCTGCGCCTCATCGCTCTTTCCTACCGGCTCCGTTGGGCTCCTTCCTCCCGTCAGCTCCACCTTGGTCCTCAGTCGCTCTGGCTCCGCCGCGGATCTCTGGATCTCCGCCTCCGCCTTGGTCGCCAGAGCCCTCGGCTCCACCCTGGCCCTCCAGATCCTCGGCATCCCCCTGGCTTGTTGGCTCTCCGTCTCCGGCTCCTCCTCCACCTGCTCCGCCGCCGTTGGTCGGCCCCCTGGAGTCAGTGGACATTCCTCCTCCATGGCTCCTCCCTCCGTCGTCTCCACCGTGGGTCAGCGTCATGGCTGTGGCCTGGGTCCTGCTAGGCTCCTCCTGCTCCAAGTCCCTCCTGTCGTCTCCCTGGCTCCTGCCTCCATCGTCACCTCCCTGGACTCTGTTAGCCGTCCTCCTCCTGGAGGTCCGTCCTCTGCCGAAACCTCCACCTGTCTGCTCTGCCTGCCAGCCCTTTGCCTTCCCCTGTCACCACCTCGCATCCTCTGCTTTGTCCTCCTCCTAGTCCCCCTCCCTCTGTTTCTACGGTGCGAGTACGCACCTTCCGGGAGGGGGGAGTAATTTAACACCCCTGTGACTGTTGTTGTTGTTGTGGTTTTCCTTTCTTCCCCTTTTGTTGGTTTAGCCCGTCTAATCATTAGTTAATCACCCTCATGGTGTTCACCGGTCTGCCCCTCGTTATCTGCCCTATTAGTTCCTGTCTCTTGTATTCTAGTATTGTCGGTTATTGTGAATTTTACCCCGAGTGTGTGTCTGTCTCTGCCTCTGCCTAGTTGTCACTTCATTAAATATCCTTCTTTGGGGAATCCTTGTCGTCCTCGTCATCCTGCCTGCCTCCACACACCTTGACCGTGACAATATCATGAAGAAAATATTAATACATGTTATTTTTTTTTTTCACATGTTCTGTATTGTTAGCATTGATTTAAGAGCATACAATATGATCTACTCACCGACAAACACATTGTATCTCTTGTAGAAGGTCTCTTTGCTGTTGGTGATCTGCAGCTGATAAACTCCTGTATCTGTGCTTCTGCTGTTGCTGATGGTCAGAGATCCAGACTGATCATCCAGCCGTACTCGGTCTCTCAGTCTCCCATCATCACTATATGAGATCTGACCGAGTGTTGTGTTGATTTCAGCTATAAACGTGTCTGGACTCAGCAGTCCGAACAGCCACAGAATCACATCATGTTTCTGTATTTCATGAACACCAGTATGACGAGTGACGGAGTCTCCCTCTTTCTGGTTTGTTAAACCAGCAAAAAACACATCTGGAGAGGAAAAGCATGTTTCTAGATTTCACTGAATTTCTAATCCTTTGCTCTGCTTAATAACAGCAAAAGTGTCATATTAAGCGATTAAGTGGTGCATTTTTGTAAGTAATCTTTAAGTAAGGGATAATCCACGGCTAGCTGTGCATTAAATAAGTTTAATGTGCGACATGGAGGCAAAGAACTGTCCGACGCGAAGCAGAGTGCATTTACATCTTTTAATGCACAGCTAGCAGTGGATTATCCCATTTATACCATGGTCTGTTTTTGAGGTTTGCAGAGAGAGATGTAACTGCGCTTGTTCAGATTCTCTCTCTATTAGCAACAAAGCTGTGAGGTTAATTACTTCAAAGTAGCGATGTACAGAACAAGCTACCTGTGCAATAAACTGTTTTACAGCACACCTTCCAGCCAATCAGAATCAAGAATTCAGACAGACCATGGTATGGTTGCTTTTGCACTCAGACAACAGAGCTATAATGAAACAGATGCGAGGCGCTCACCGTGGACAGTCAGACTGAATGTCTTGTACGAGGTCTTGCTGCTGATGATCCTGAGCTGATAGTCTCCAGAGAGTTTGGTCCTGATGTCGCTGATGCTCAGGGATCCCGTCTGATTGTCCAGCTGCAGTCTGTCTCCGAATCTCCCGTCATCAACATCATAAAACGAAATCATCTGGTTTTTGCCATTGAGTTTAGCGATAATAGATCTCTGAGCTCCATACATCCACATCACCAGATCAACGTTGTGTATTTCAGAAAGGTTAGTGTGTAAAGTAACAGAATCTCCCTCCAGAACGGACAGCTTCTTTGTTTCACCTGCATCACCAGACACACCTGCAAACAGGAGCAGTTCCACAAAAGGCATCTTTACACATCTGAAACCACATCTGAAGCAGCATAAAACCACGAACATGTGCATTTGCACAAACTGTTTAATGCTATTCTGATCTGGCGTAAACGCATTTACACAGGAATTTTAATCAAAAATGCTTTGAATGTAGTTTTAAAATTACGGTTTTAAGTGTTATAGATTTAGAAATAATGAAAGTATCGCCTATAAAACTCAAAAAATAAAATAAAATAACATTTCATACACGTGCAAGACTATATCACACACTTTGATGTTTGTCATAATTCTGTGGTGGTTATTTTAGAAATACTAATTTATTACACCGTGTACAACACTAAAAAAAAAGAAGTCGAAAGTTATTTTAAAGGGCCAGAAAGTCACTTTGGAGCATGCACAACAAACGAACAATGATTAGCGTCAGCGTTTCAGGCAGGACAGGACCATTTAAATACATGCAACTGCACAAACTATGCAGGCTACAATTTCAGTTTGTCTATTGTGAAATAACTGAAACATATTGTGTTTTTCTGTCCTCTGAAAAGCATTGTTGCATCAATGGTTTCTTATGATAGTTTGGGACTTGCAGCCCTGTTTGAATATACTGAAAGCAGAGTGAATCTCTAGGATTGATCATTTCAGTCTTGCAGCATTCGAGTGAGTTCAGATGAGCAGGAAAATAGTTATATCCTACACAATTATTCGCTAATATCCAATTCAGTGCATATTGTATGCATCAAACTATTGTTAAATAAACAAAATATATAAAAAAACACCCTAGTATCCATGTTTTTATTTGAGTATCGACACTTTCACATTGCAAACGGTACTTTTTTCATCTTCAAACCAAACTTGGGTCTTAAGTAGGTTGTGACGGTGTGACAATAACACCGGCAATACAGGTATCACCAGGGGTGAGGTTTTCCCTCTTTTCCTTGCTTTCCTTTGCTTTTAAATAGCTTAAAAACACAGAGCGCATTTTACTTTCACTTTCAAATTCAGTGTCAATTGCTTGAATGGACAACAACAAAACAGTACAACGACACACTCACTTATATTAAACATAGAACTTGACTTGTTTTAACAAACCAAATAAAAATACACCAAGCTGTAGGCCTTATATAAAATAAATAACTTACACAAAGTTTAAATAAATAAATAAACAAAAATCAGCAAACGCTGTGGAACCAAATAAATAAGAAATAACGTTTATTAGCAAAACTAATAAGAAAGCTTAGAGGCACGACATACACCTTGATGTAAAATAAAATAAATACATTACACAAAGTTTAAATAAAGTAAAAAAACAGCAAACACCCAAAATAAAGCAAATAACTAAGAAAAGGAATGTGGGGGGGGTAAAAAAACGTCCAAAATCACGTTAGATAAACGGCAAAAGTTAACAGGATTTTCAAAATCCCAAATGTCTCCAAACAAGCGCTTTTGCATGTCGTTTCGACACTAAATCTTGCGCATGGTCTGGTCTGTCTCACCTCACTGTTGTGATGAATGCAATCTGACTCCTGCTGCTGATCTGAGATCGTTCAGCACACTGCACTGAGCAGCCGTGTTCGGTTTTTATTTGTGGTGTCTGTTCTCGAACTGAACTAAATTATTTTCATTACTATACAAAATCTAAAAGACGGTGGCGGGCCGTAACCGGTGCTGCGGCTTAACACCAGTACACGGGGGTAGGAATGAAAGGCCCCTGATGCGTTTCTGTAGGAAACATAGCCCTATTTAAAACTTTATAATAGTTACTCTAGCTAAATTAAGAAACATTATAAAAATGACACAGCGAGACAGTTTTAAGGGCTTTAGAATTGCTGGATGTATGAAAGTTCCATACAGAAATCAGGAAAGCAGGGCTTTCAGGTATGTAGCAGACCAATCACAGCGCTTGCGGTCCGCGTAGAATTGACGCGCTGTTAGATTTTTGGAGAGGTGCACGTCAGGCGTAGGGTGTGCGTCTATGCGTAGGCTACGGCGTAGGTTCGACGCAGAAGTATAAATTGGGCTTGAGCCTTATTATAACGCATTGGTGGGCGGAGCTAATGTAAATAGCCTCTGCCAACAAGGCGACCCCTTTGCACTTAGTGTAAATAGACAGTCCGGTAATGGCAACACCTCTATGAATCAATAGAGTATTATAGATGATAAAATGCAGTATCCGTCTTTGATACAGGGTTCCCTTTTCCAGACTCAAATTTCCAGAATTCACTGTAGACCATTCAGACCACATTTCATAGTGAAAAACAAACGATTTAAGGGAATAATTTGAACAATCTAGTAGTTAACATCTACATAAAACAATGTTTTAAAAGGTGACCTTAGAAAAAAGAAAGAAAACCATTATTTAATGAAACACACAGCTGTCAAAGACACCTATTAAATAAATAAGGATAACAAAGGAGAAGTATAAAACAATTTCGAAACATGAAACATCTATATATCTAATAATATCTAATAATCTAGTATATCATAGATAATCTACATTAATAATAATCTCACAATCAGGCCGTGTGTACAGGGGGTCATATGATGCGATTTCAATTGTTCCTTTCTCTTTGGAGTGATACAAGCTGATTGTGAATAGATAAGATACCTGAAGTTGCAAAGACTAAAGTCTCAAATCTAAAGAGATATTCTTTATAAAAGTTAAGAGTTAGCCACACCTACCTAAAACGGCTCGTTCTAACACGCCCCCACATGTCTACATCACTGTGTGGGAAGATTTGCATAACACCTCCCAAATGTTCACGCAAAGAAAGAAGGCGTAACTTTTATTCTCGCTGTGGTAGTATTGTGCTGCCTGTTTTTTTCCCCCTACCGCCACCTGCGCGTGAAGACGCTGTTTTGTGTGTTTAGTTGGGAAAGCGCTCTAGCATACTTTGTTTGGTCTTCCAAAAGAGGAAGAAATCAGTGGTTAAGTTGTATTTACAACACTGTTCCGGAACAGTTCAACCCAAATATTCAGATGTGTGCAGCACATTTTATGGAGGACTGTTCTCCTGATCCTGGGAGAGTAGAACCGACACAATGGTCTGTGCAACAAATAGGCTGTTTCTATAAAGGGACCAAATTCCAACTTTGGCACAGGACAGCTCTGGCGACTTTATCTGACTCACAGTCTGTAAGTACCTTTTTTATATTTAAAGGTTTTGTCACTGATGATTCAAACGTGAGTTTGTAATTTCTCCGATCACAAATAAAAACATGGTTTTATGTTTACGCGGCGCAATGCAACACAACGCGTAAAAAGACAGCATAAGTCATTAAATTCTAAAAGACAGGTGGACGGGCCGTAAACGGTGCGCGGCGTAACACGGGGGCGTTGACAACATATAAAGGCTCCTGATGGCGTTCGTAAGAAACATATCCATATTAAAATTTTATAAACAGTTATCTTAAAATGACACAGCGAGCCAGTTTTAGGGCTTTAGAATTGCTGGATGGTAAGAAAGTTCCTACAGAATAGGAAAGGCAGGGTATTAACCACCTTGAAACTTCTATTTATAAAAAAATAAATATACAAATTGCTAGGAAAAATAAATAGTTTACAAAAAATATTGGTCCTTGTCTTCTGTAGCAACGTTGTGATGACCAAATAAAACATATTTGTATAATAAAGAGAAACTCTGTGAAGAAAAAGCATGTACAAAAATACAAAAATCCTTCCAAAATAAATGAGTGAATGTACATTCCCAAAAAAAGATGAGACATAGATTCATCTTCAGCCCCACAAAAGGAGCATAAAGAATCAATATCTGGAAACAATTTTTTTCATATAAAGTTTAACAGGGTAAAAAAGATGAAGTAATTTAAATATCCTCTCCTTATTAGTTATTTCTCATAACTATCGTATAAGCCATTTCAGTGGGACACGATGCACGGGAGAGAAGTGATCTCAGCCTGAAACTGTCTAATTCTTTTGCTCCGACCGGAAGAAGTAGATAAGAAACTAATTTCCCCAATCATTGCATCGAAAGGATGAAAACAGTGATCTAGCGGAGTCCTTGAGAAGAGTTATGGCCCCACAGGGAATGGTGTCCATTACAATGGCGAACTCTCCAGGAGTGACAGCTATATTATATTTATTCAGAAATTCTCAATAACAATATACCTAAAGAGAGAGCAGGGTAAATAATTCTTGAAGGAATGAGAGTTCAGCCTCTTGGAGATAAATCTCTCTGTAACCATGAATTGAATTTCCTTTTAGCTTGATCAATTTAATCTACATCTGACTTTATCATCCTGACATATAGATTCACTAAGATAGGTCACCTGTGATTTAACTGAGACCCTGTAAAGAGAAGCTGTACAAAAGGCCAAGCTTTAATAATGACACTGGCGCCCTCCACTGGATATTTATTATATTGCAGTTAAGAAAATACGTATTATCTCTGAATCACCTGACTATTATTTCTGTAATTTCATTGGTTTAAATCAGCAAACTGAATGTCAATCAAAGACTGTTCATGTTCAGACATGCATCGAAGTTTTGTCAGTTTGTACTGATCATCGTGCAGATCTGGTCCAATTTCTTGCTGATTTTTGTTCATACTGTGTGCGTATATCTTAAAAGTAAGTAGTTAAATACTCTTTCGTGTATCTGTTGTTAGATTTAATTACTTTTACGTTATATTGCAAAACTAAATGGTTGCTAATTCTTTGAAGTTGTCAATGCGCACGTAACCTCAATCACGCATTCATTTCAGCATAAAACACGCTGAATAAGACTTTGAATGCAGCTGTTTTGATATTATGTAGAAATATTTAATTCAGCTTTATTTGATAGTTGATTTAAAGTGAATATATGTATAAACCTGAGAAAATTTACACCTGCTGGACTTATAAATATGTACAAATCTGTATGCTATTGTATTATTACTTTATATTGTTCAGTTACTGTTTCTGCCTCATAATTGTGTATATATATATATATATTCATTATTGTTATTATTGTTCATTTATAGAACCACACCCATACTGATGTATGAATCAAAGACAACAGTAAAGGATCTTTTTTTGTGGACATGGACCAAGTGATTTATTGTTCTGCCTGGACAATCTGTAGCGGTTGTCACCTAGTTTAAGAACTGCACCTTAAGAACTTTCATACAAAATTGGTCCTTCGAGCCGGATTAGGCAACTACTACAGCAACACCATGTCCAGAACAAAAAGACAGGCTACCCCAGATTCACCAGTGGTTCGTCCACGTCGACAAGTCATCCCACCAAGATACTTAGATGACTTCTATGTTGATTATACTGTGCCACATCAGCCACTTCATTCTGATGATGAACAGTACACAAAGGGTGCCACTGGACCTGAAGCAGGTGAAAGGCCTGCATTTAAAGAGTTCCCATGTACTGGAAGTGGACCAGAACCAAATAAAGATACAAGCACTGGATCAAGTGAAAGAAGCTCATTTGTGGAGACATATCAAGGTTTGCTGCAGCCGCAGCCACTGCCACAGCCAAAGCCCCGTACTCGGACTTCTCCAAGGCAAATAATTGATACAAATCAGAGAGTTCTTTCCTCAAGCCCATATACAGCAGCCACTGAGGGCAGGCCAGTTCTGCCTAGAGATCAAGACGATCTTCCTCAGCCCATGAGGGCACTGCCTGTAGATTCACGAGGATACCCTCTGCATTCTCACTCAGTCAGTCACAAAGAGATTGAATATCTTACTGATAACCTAGGAGAACTGAGACTACCAAGCTCTGCAAATCGGCCAACTTCAAGTCATCCCTTCTCTCCTAATGAACCAACTCAAGCCCATGCTAAGCTAGCTCAGCAAGAAGATGTTACACATCCTCAACTCGGCATTAGGCATATAGACAGACCCTGTGGTTACTACAACATGGACCACAGAGGCCATAACTATCTGTCCACTGATCAAAGAGATCGCAGCCAATCTTCCGCAGCTGTTCAGTTTATGCCTCAGGACTACAGCCAAGAGACAGCAGCTACTTATGGGACTTATACAGATCATAGCCTAAACCGCAGAACTGTCAGTTATTTCCCTTCCACTGAACCACAAGGTCATCGGCAACCTTATCATGCTTATTCAGCCACAAGTCCAGTCTATCAAGAGAGGAGACTTACTCCAAGGGATACATTAGCTCATCATGTACACTATGAGAGACACTCAGACTACTATGATCATCCAGCTCCTATTCCTGCAGACAAACCAAGACTTTTGACCCCACGACAGTATGCAGATTACGCTCAGCCTGAGACATATCAGCCATACCACCCAGTGCGTCCTCCTTCTCCTCCATATTGTCATGTAGAGCCCTCCTACAGAGGTCCCATCCCCACCATTCCTAATTTTTGCAGTGAGGATCCCAGAGAGTTTGCTTGACTCAAAATTGCACTGGAGAATTTGCTACCTGTTGAGTCTACATAACATTTCAAGTACCAAATACTGCTTGATCATTTGAAACAAGAGAATGCCTTGCTCATTGCAGACTCGTATGTCAACAGCAGGTACCCATACACCAACACTATGAGGTCCCTAACTGCACTTTATGGTCAAACACATCAACTCGCGCTACAAAGAATTGCAGAATTGATGGATGGCCCAACGATCAAGAGTGGTGACATTAAATCTTTTAGACTGTTTGCCCTGAAAATACATGCATTAGTTGGAATGCTGGACCAACTTGGAGCTCAGGGATGGACAGAACTCAAATGCGGGTCACACGTTTCACGTCTTCTTGCCAAACTGCCTCATGACCTTAAAGCAAATTTCAGAAGGTTCATTAACCCCATTCAAATACCAGTTCCGACACTGCTTGAACTCAGTGACTGGCTTGAATATGAGCTCAGAATACAAGAGGACGAGTCACAGTACGCTAGTCATTCAAGCAGAGCCTACTCTCAGCCACAGAGAGACCAGCAAAGAAACTCTAAGCCAGTGCAACGATTTGCTACTGTCTTACATGGCGGTGAACAGAGTAAACCGACAAGTGCTACGACAATCGAGAAGGAGAAACCAAAGAGGTACTGCCCCTTTTGCAACACTGTGCAGCATTACTTCAACCAGTGCACTAACTTCAAACTGCTGAATCAAGATCAAGTGGAGTCGTGGCTGAAGTCAAATCACAAGTGCTTTAAGTGCGGCCGTAATCATCAGATTTCATAATGTACCCTTAAAGCCAAATGCAAAAAATGTGACAAGAGACATTTAGAAATACTGCACGACTTCAATGCCAATGTGAAACATGAAACACAATCTTCAGCAGAAAACAGTTGTCTTGTGAACTCAGAAGTGGAGACACTGTATCTGCACAGACCAACCGCCAGCAGTAAAGTTCTTCTGAAAGTCAGCCGAGTGATCTTGAGAAATGGTGAGAAGCAACTTGATACATATGCCATACTGGATGACGGCTCAGAGAGGACAATGTTACTGTATGAAGCAGCAGAGCAAATTGATCTTCAAGGACTACCTGAAGATATAGCCCTCCGTACTGTGAGACAAGACATACGGGTCGTTCATGGGGCGGCTGTTTTATTCTCAGTAGCCTCTGTATCTCAGCCGAACAAATCCTTCACCACTGAAAAAGCTTTCACAGCCAAAGAACTGAGCCTCACAAAACACACTTATCCTGTTAAGTTGCTGCAGAAGAAATACAGACACCTACAAGGTCTGCCTATTCCCCAACTGCAGCAGGCTCAACCACTCTTACTTATTGGCTCAGACTACCCGCATTTAATCACAGCCACAGAGCCAGTACGTCTTGGACCTCCTGGTGGTCCTGCCGCTGTGAAAACCAGCCTTGGGTGGACTCTGCAAGGCCCCTCAAAGTTCCTTGCCAGTCAGCTCTCACCACAGCAGTGTCTATTAACCTCCACTTTGTCCACCAGAACGCAGGAAAACTGTTCATAATGTCAGGGTAAAAAAAAACAAAACACACACAACACAATTGTGGCAAATGGATACACTTCCATATCGGAGTGAAAAACTGATCACAAGATCAAGGCAAGACACAGAAGCAGTGCAAATTCTTGAGAAGAAAACAATCAGGCTGGCAGTCGGAGACATTCAAAGGTATGCAACACCCCTCCTCTGGAAAATAAATCTTCCACCTTTGCAATCATCTAAAGAAGCAGTAACAGCTCATTTAAGGAGCACAGAAAAGCACCTTTTGCAGAACACAGATCTTGCATCAGTGTACATTAATGAAGTGCAGAAACTTGAAAATGCTGGCTACATCTCGAAGCTGACACCAGAGGAGACAGAGAAAAACCATTGCACATGGTACATACCACATCACATTGTTCAACACAATGAAAAGCACAGAATTGTCTTCAACTGCTCATTTAAGCACAAAGGAACAAGCCTAAATGACAATCTCCTCCCTGGCCCTACACTTGGACCAACCCTCTGTAGCGTCTGGACCAATCAAACACAAAATTTTTCATTTGATTTAACAAATCAGTTCTGCATTAGTTTCATTATTAGAAATCGTCACGATCCCCTCACCCAGATAAAACTGATGCCAGGATTGTCTGCAAACGACACAGGATAACTATGGCAACCTGACACAGCATGCATTACCCGACCTCAGCGAATGTGTAGCAGGGAACATCACTAAATGTTCCACAGCAAGGGGCAAATGCCACAGTAGAAATTCACTCCTGCACCCCTACTACATAATCATAGGAAAACCTTTCTTTGACATAAAAGCACAGTGTATCTTAGGTACCATCGGCCCTGATAGATTGTCATCGTGTAGTTGTCTGAGTGTAGTACTGTGTTAGCAGGCTTATGAGCTGAAACACTCATCCTGTAAGCTTACATGATATATCAAATATACACCCTACAGATTTAGATATCTATTAATTAGTCTTCGGTGATCTAATTGGAAGTATTTGTATGTTTATACCTATGCAAGATTAGTGTTCTAAGCCACTTTCTCGTTTTGATCCACACTCCAACGCGCTTACATTTGCAAATTACCAGACCTCAAACCACAGGCGTCGAAAACCTCCAGCAATTCAACCTACCGCTTGAAAATTTCTGCCCTTCCATGGACAAGCACATCTTGAAGGCGTGACTCTTCGAGACCTTAAAGGCCCCGCGACACTCCAGGGACCCGCCATTGAGGCGCGTTGGCTGCTGTTAGGTTTCCGATAAGAGAGTGACGCTACAACCGCTCCGACACATCACTAAGCTCGTGCCAGGCTTTCGGCCTCGACCTTTCCATTAATCAAGATTCTCTGACTCAAAACTGATTCTTTTCATCGACCAACTTCAGCAAGATCCACGTGAGCTTTCAAGATTGGGAACATCAAGCCTTCTTCACAGACAGACAGGAGAAGCTATAGTATCCTTCAAACTTAGTCTTATTTAATTGATACATTAAGTATCAGTTACACCTTGTTACAAAGGTGTGTTTGAACTAAGAATCTGAAGTCTCCTTCAGGCTGTAGATCTGCTGAATACGCAAATGGTTCCATAATTTCATTCCTTATGTCTCTTCTCTGTACTGAGTTACGCTTTAACCCTTTCCTATACCAACTGTATGCGGGTGTGTGTGTGTGTGTGTGTAGTTAGACCAGTTTGATGGTGTTTATGTAGGATGTTAGACAGTTGAATGTGTGATCAGTATGTTAGACTAGTTTAAGTGTTTGTGGTTAATAAAACCTTACTTGTATCACTCTTGACGTGGTTCATTGTTTGCTCATAACTGGAGTCACTTAGTCATTTAGATTTTTGCTACAAGCTTTTGTAGAATTGTACTGTAAGGAAGTTATTTCCCTTAACCAGTAAATTAACGTTTTTAGAATTGACAAGACGGTTGACCCTGGGTGGTCAGCAAATATCTACAGCGGATCTAAAATATTCATAATTAAATAACTAGTTATGATTAATAGAATATCAAGTTCCCATGAGCTGATTCGTTACGACAGATTGGTTGGAGAATGCAGTGCATGATAAAACAGTTAGCAGTTTAAACACTGTCACCGAAAGAGTGTGTGAGTGATAGTCCAGATAACCTAGGGCTGTGACTTGAGATGCGCCTGTTGGTCCCTATTTGTGGCCGTCTGCTTTAGTGACGATAAATGGGGTGATGGATATTGGGGTATAACGATATTATGGGTGGAGAGAGTCTGTAGGTATTTGAAATGCTTATGGTATCAGGGTAGGTTAATCTGATTTTAGCAAAGAAACCCTAATTCCAGTATTAAAGCATAAATCTGTCCTGACAAAACGTAAGTCTGAATCTCAGCTCAGCGGAAGGTCCAAACTGTACCATAATGTATAATGCATTAGTGAAGAAATCACAAAATTGCAGTATTGTTTAAAATTGTTTCTTTGAAGAAGAAATCTAAGTACAGTTATATCAAGGTAGATGTGAACGCTGCTCCCCTTTCTACAGCATAAAAGCCTTATAGTTATAATTAGATTGAAGCAATTCATCTACACTTTGACTGAATATATAACAGAATAGAAACCTGGTGGTCATTACTGTGTTTCACTCGCTGAGTGAAACTTAATGTGTAATACTGTACTTTAGTATTCATATGTGAGGCAAACATAACTACATTTATGTTTAAACCGGTTTTAACTTACAGAAAACCCGTTTTGTAATTCTTTAAACAAAGGTGCTGCAAGAAGGTTATTGTACATTAGAGAAGCACTCAGAGAGTGCTTATTAATTGCAACAAGTCTTTAAAAAGGACGGAAAGCACCACTGTTCTAACACATCTTTTCTTAAGATAGGCTAGACCTAAACTTGATGCCTGGCAATGCCTTTGGTTCGCGGTGACAACAACTTGTCACAGGAAGTGCTAACGTCACATAGTACAACACGCCATGTTTGTAAACAAACTATTTGAAGCAGCTAAGCTAACACGACTTCTCATAGTTTCATCTTAGGCTAAGCTACTCAAATAGCTTTGACAATTAGGGGTTAGCACCCTTTACTTTGCTTTTAAATACAGCATGTGTGTATGTAGTGTGAAGTAATTTGAATTTAACCTAGTCCCTGGTTTCTGATTTTTCCATTTCTTTTCCTTCTTTTTCTATGTTTCTCAATATTCAATTCGTCTCAGCGAATTTAACTAACTAGATGTATCCTTCCTGAATGCTATCGCTCAGTTACTAGCTAATTAAATCTAAATTAATTTAATTACATTTTAACTGTCTATATAGAGAAGAATCATTACGTTATTGGGTGTTTTTAGTAACACAGTAAATAACACGCTATGGAGGGCGGGGCACACACATGGCAAAATCACAGCATGGGAGCTGAACAAGCAGCAGCTGTGACCAACCCAGTGAGAGCCCTCTGCCCAAAACAAAAAATCAGTTAACCCACTAAGTGCCACTGATTGTTCCCAATAACCAGATGATACCCCTGTTTCAATAAAGTAGCGAGTCAGCTAATTATCAAATCCATTGACATGTTATGACCCCATTTGGTTTTGAGTTTCTATCGGAACCTCAAAAGGAAACCCGAGACACTTCTCTTTTTGATTTGTATTTTCACATGTGCCCAAATTTTTGACCGGTTACACCAAGTCATCTTAGACAACACACCTAGGTGCTGTACGAACTATCAGTCCTGTCGAGCCCATGACCGTTACCTCCCCCTAGACATTTCACTGCACTCACTACCATTTCCTCACGTGATTTTATATCGATCTTCGATCACTCGCGGCGCATCTCCCTCCTCCCTGATACGTGTACCTTCTCAGTACCGGTCCACGTCCACACTTCGGCATCCCCACCCCCCCCCAACATACATTGAGCACGATCGACCCACATTTCGTCACTGACAGACTGAGATTGAGCGGTTTGGGATCCAGTCAGTAAATTCTGAGTGATAATTGACAATAAGAGTAGTATAGAAGTCCACTCAAATACAGTAACAGGCTCACAGGTTCAACAACCCTTCGTACTAAGACCACTAGTATGTCTGTATACAAAATAACGCACTAGCCGCCCTAACGTCAGACAAATCCTCCGCACCCTTACCTCTCATCACAGCAAGTTTGCAATGTCTGAACATGCTCAAAACTAATGAGCCAAAGAGTAAATGCAACAGACCAAGAACGTCGCATAATGAGGATTCGGAATATCCTGGTCAGGCGTTGTGAGGAACACCCCCTACTCAGGGCCGACGACCACCTACTGAGCCTAAAGCAACTGGACACAGAGAGAAGAGTACCACAGACTCTTGACTCAAGCGAGAGTTATGGCTACAAATAGCTCACCAAGATCATCATCTTCCTGGCAAACAACCTCATGGGTCTGAAACAGGATGTTAATGATCTCAAGCAACAGATCACGGCGTTATCCCACAAGGACCCCAGCAGAATGTAGTTACAGGAGGAAATCAGCAGACTTCAAAAGGCCGTCGGGGAAAGGCTGCTGAACAGCAAGAGCACCTGGAAAAGTTAGCCAGAAAGGACCTGGAAAGGAAACTTTCCCACACAAAATTACTATTAAAGCAGCAAATTCTGAACTCTTAGACAAAGTCACCAGAACTGAGACTCTGATCCAGCAGATGAACAACACTCAAGACAAACTTGACAAGGTCCAAAGAGAACTCAGGTACTCTTATAAGCTGCAAAAGGAAACACAGTGGGAGAACCACCCTACTCCTGCATCCTCACTCAGCCGTGCAGACTCCCTCATATGCAACAAGCTACGAAAAGGGGGGAGCCAACACTTTCTGCTTAAAAACTCAGCAGACAGAACCATAATACCTCCAACAACCACAGGGAGGGGGGGGGGGTCCCTTCCAAGCATCCCTGCAACAGCGCATGATGCGACCTGGACACGTAGCAGAAAGACTCCCCAGCTTCACCTACCATGGCCCGGAAAATAATAGTTTCCTACTTTATGCAGTACGAGCTGTAATTTAGAACGGTGGAGTCGTTTTCAACATTGCTTGCAAGCAGACCCAATAATAAATCTTATGTGTCTGTTTCATAAGTTAGCAACTTCTTCTCCATGCGCATACCAGTACCTGATCAAAACCAGATAAAATTATAATTTGAATGCACCTTCCTACGAGCAGTAAGAAGTTCTCAGTGCTATAATGTGTTTAAATCGTACGATAAGAAACTAACGTGATTTTAGCGAAGATATCCTAATTTCTGTGTTAGTAGGGCACAAGTCTATTTTCTGACGACGAAGTCTCGGGATTAGCAGCTCATATAAATGTTACCAGAATAAATCGGTCTGATTTTGTGCGAAGAAATCCCCTTCTTCAGTACTTTGTAGGTGATCTGAGCGATGCTCCTCAGTTCACTGATTTAAGGCCTTATTATGTATTACGTATCATTGTATTCATATTGATCCGCTAATGTGAAACATTTACGTAACTCTTATAAATGCGCGCACCAGTTTCTGATCAAAATCAGATAAAACTATAGCTTGAATGTGCCTTCCTACAGGTAGTAGAAAGTTGCAGTGCTATAATGTGTTTAAAATTTGTTCCCCACCCCGTACCAGCACACCACATACCCACAACTGATTTTGAGCGAAGAACTCCTAATGTCTGTCGGTTATGTAGCGGTAACGAACATTTTTGAGGGCGTAAAACTGCAGCAGTAGCACGCCAATATAAATGGTACCAGGAATAAATCCGGCTGGCTTGGGGCGAAGAAAATCCCTTTTCAGCACTGTGTAGAGGATCGTGAGCGCTACTCCTCATTTCACAAATTTAAGGCTTTATACTGTGCTTACATATCAAGTATTTCATTTGCTTTGGTTCATGTGAGAACAATTTTATGTAACAATTTTAACTGGCTCGATCTATTCTAGAGTAGCAACTACGGACATCCACCCTACTTGCCCTTGGGAATTGGATGTGCTGTTTGATTAATTAACTGAAATTTGGTATGGGCATACTCCACCGGCTCAGGATAACTCTGAGTAGTTATTGCCCACCGCCCTCATGAGTTTCCCATGCATGCTCACAGGAGTGCAAGTTCTGCTCCACTTGCACCTGTTGTGAGTTTGCATTGGTCTCCTAGCAACATGTGACCCCGGAATTGTGAGCAGACTCTTCCGGTTAATCTGGCAACATCACCCACTTCACAGACCTGTGTGTAAAAAAAGAACTGCGTGTAAACCAACGCTAACTCTTAAACTAAGCCCTTTACCTCAACTGCTAACTGTTAGCATACGACTAACGCTAGATAAGCGTGTAAAGTGTAACTTTCTAACCAAACCTCTCTCTCCCTCTCTCTCTCCGTCACCCCTGGTGTCACTTC
>JADLZN010009440.1:0-108357 GCA_018155175.1 Sinocyclocheilus anophthalmus | reverse complement strand
TGGCCACTCCAAAACCTTAATTTTGTTTTTCTTGAGCCATTTAGAGGTGGACTTGCTGGTGTGTTTGGATCATTGTCCGGCTGCATAACCCAAGTGCAATTGAGCTTGAGGTCACAAACTGACGGCAGGACATTCTCCTTCAGGATTTTCTGAAAGAGTACAGAATTCATGGTTCAGTCAATTATGGCAAGTTGTCCAGGTCCTGAAGCTGCAAAGCAGCCCCAGATCATCACACTACAACCACCATTTTTGACTGTTGGTATGATGTTCTTTTTATTAAATGCTGTTTTGGTTTTACGCCAGATGTAACGGGACAAACACCTTCCAAAAAGTTAAACTTTTGACTCATCAGTCCACAGAATATTTGCCCAAAGTCTTGGGGATAATCAAGATATTTTTTGGCAAAGGAGAAAGACCGAGCCTTTGTGTCCTTTGGGTCAGCAGTGGCTCTGTTTTGCCTTGGAGATGCTCACTGGATGCCGTTTTTGCACAGTATCTTTCTTATGTTGAATCAGGAACATTGCCCTAATTGAGGCAAGTGAGGCCTAAAATAATTGTTGTTCTTTTTAAAATCTAAGTTGTTTCCACAATATTACGCAGCAGTATTTTAAATTAAAAACAGAATATTGTGAAATTTTATGAACAGTGTTATCTATCAAAAACATTACAACAAAAAATCTTAAGGACCCCAAGATTTTGAATGGTTAATTAACAAAATAATCAAAATCTTCATTCAACGCAACAGTAATAAACAATACCATACAATAATAAAGACAGACTACAAGGATTTTTTTTTTTTATCAGTTTATCCAAGTTAAACAAGTTACTATTAGATCCACAACAGCAAACCACACAAATGTTTAAGGGGACCTATTCAGAGTCTAAAGATCAACAGTCGAGGAGATTCTGCTGTCCAACCATGACTGCCAGCTGCCTTTGCTTAGACAACTTGAACCCAAGAGAGAACCAGACTAATACCGTAAGAACCCACTGGCCCGTGTAAATGTCCCATGAGTGAGCGTATACACCACCTGGCTAATGCATTTGTAAAGCAAACTGCAGAAACCCTGAAGTGTGGCACTGTGGTTCTTACTCGCAGTAAGAACCCATGTCAAAAGCCTGATTGATGTTTAATGATTGAACGCCTTGCAGTCAGGCAGAAATGCGCTCAGAGGAAGGAGCTAGGACAAAGGACTTAACAAATCATCTTTGAAAGGTCCATCTATTCAAAGTGTGCTGAGAGCAGCAGAACCATGTACTAACCCAGCAAGGACTTTCAAACACTTATTGATGTTTTGTAGGCAATTTAAACTCATTTCAATTTCCAATTACTAACAGGTTCAACATTACTTTGTGATAAAAGAATAATGTATTGATTAACTCATTTTATCTTGTGCATGTGTCATGTTTATTAAACATATTCTCACTTTGGAGATGAGTAAATCAATTTTTAATTCAGCAATGAGGTCATTTACATACAAAAATGTTTGACCTACACATGCTGCTAAGCAAAAAGACATTTAGCCATAGCTTAAAAAAAAAATGGATGTGAAAAACAACAAGTGTGAAGGTCCCTAGAAAGTCCCATTTGTAGTTGAAAACCCGGGGGGTTACAATGAAAGTGTGGCAGGTCAGGCTCCAGCCTTTCACAAGGAAAAAAATAATAATTTCAAGGACAAAAAAGAAATAAAAAGAAAAGAGTTTTATGATAGCACTGTCAGAGCAGATGATTACATGAGAAAAAGCGGCATGAATCTGGCGATAACCCTTCAAATTCTATTAAAGAAACTCCGCTGTCAACGAGAGGGGAAAAGATCAAATTTGGAGGCGGGAACGCGACAATGTGTGTTGAGTGACGTCCATGAGTGAAAAATGTTCCGTTGTAAGAGATGACCTGAAGGACAGATTGATACGTGTGGTCGCGAAACTATTGTTTTCCATGTGGGTGTGGTTGTGGTGTGCGTGGTGTTCGTGTGTGTGTGTTTATGTTATGAAAGGAAAAAGGACATCCATATCAAGACCGTGTTTCTAGGTCCTCCTCAATGGATCGCATACGATGATGGGAAGGAGATGATGACAAAGGTAACGCTGTAAAAATGCATGAAAATTAAATGCACTGTCACAATGAATATGTATCCATATGGGATTAGATAGATAGAAGTAGATAGATAGATAGATAGATATAGATAGATAGATAGATAGTCGATAGATGTAAAAATTGTGGAAAATATTATTTTATTTCTGTTCACCCAATATGTCAATAATAATGATGATATTTTGCAAACGTAACGTAAGCAAAACTAGAACAGACTTTTCGAGTTCTACTTTGGATATCTAATGAAGGTATTACAACAAAACCTCGACTACAAAATAATCACGATGAGCTGAAGGAACCAGCAGAAAGAGCTCTGACTCTTTGATAAATCATAATATTTGAGTAAAACATCATAAACAGCAATTTGTTAATCAAGCATGCTTCATTAGTGTGGTTGAGCCAGAACTGCTGGCTTGATTTTGTGGTATATACTGCATTTGACAATGGGGTAGGGATTAAGCATTGAGGAATGGACTTGTTGTCTCTTGGGTCTGCTGGGAGATCCATTACTGTGGTTGATTTCAGCTAGCTGCGTATGTTTAAAAATCGTATGATGTGATTCTAAAATCTTGTCCAAAGAGCAAATGCCTGAAAATCGACGACCACCACCAAACAGGTAACTCACTGAAAAACCTATCGTGCCACACAAAGCACCCCAAGCCGGCACCAGTTACGATTATACTTGCTGTTACACCACCCGTCCCACATGGAAACCTTCCTCAATTCTCTCTCTCAAACTCAGCCCAACTACGTGCCACACCGAACACTCCACACCAACCACATCACACACCCACACAACACACACGCACACACCTTCCTTCCAGCCGTGAATTACAGCACATCTCGCCCTCATCCCAAAAATTATTCATTTTTCTATTACAGAGATGACTGTGTGAAATGAGCTATGTAATCAATACCATACGTTTGTAAACAGCTCCAGTTCTCCGGAGAACCTCTTTTTTTTACTTCATGCTCAAATAATCTGTGCCTTGTCAAAAGCAATGGAGGGGCCCCTCGTCTTACAATGTGTTTACAGGGGCAATTTAGCCGCCTGCAAATAAAATGACCTTACTCTAGTATGTGTGTACACAGGTATTCCTTTTGGATTGGCATAGATGATGTAAAGTTTATCAATAAAGGCGTTCATGTAATTTTCTAAGTGCATGTGCAACACTCTGTTGTCCTATGTAGTCATTTTTAATGTGTGAGTTTGTTGATGTCTTGATTGGTGTGAAGGAGATAAATAAGTAGAATGAGGCCCAAACATGATCAACGTCAGTAATGCTCATCCAATCAGTTCTCACGATCTCTCATTAGTCCTTACAGCCAGCCAATCAGACGCTGGCACTTCACCCTGATCCACTCACAACCCTCTCAAAACAGCTGCCCAGGTAGAAAAGATGGTGATCAAAATTAGATGTTTTGATTGAATATGGTCGCGCTGTCATCACGTTGCCCTCTTCCATAAATAAATTATCACAGACTTTTCATTTTTGGGTAAAATGGGTTTATGGGTTATGATTTGAAATGAGACTAAACAAGCTTTAAAATAAGCTTCAACAAATATAAGCTAACATTATATTTGTTTCCTCAATAACTGTCATTCTTTTTTATGAACCAGCATTATCATTAGCATGGAAAGCCAGGACATATAAAAGTCATGTAAATGAATAAAATCTTAAAAAGCCATGGTAATTTATCATAACTAATGCACAATTTGTATCTGTTAGTAGCTAATAATATTTGTTACGAGATGGCCACCGGCTCCAAAAACATACTAAGGGTAGAAAGTTCCTGAAAAGGCTTTTCTGAGTGATCAATCTATAAAAGATAAATCAATTACTCAATAATTCAAGTTCAATTAGAAGTCTTTAAATGTAAGGTAATAAAACGTTGTTAATAGACTGAACAATATTAAGTATTGAACTTCTGGATAGTATGGTAATCGACACTGATTATTTGGATCTTATTAGATGTATTTTAACTTCAATATTATAATGGGATACCAGAACCTACCTTGGGAGGCCTTTACATAAACATTGTCATTACATTTAGTCATTTCAGCAAGAGGCTTTTTATGCCAAAGAGAATTACAAAGGCCGACTTAATGCAGTCAAGAACTATACAACAACTGAGCCACAATTGCCTAATATAAGGCAATGAGGCAAATGTGTCCCGAGTTAGCGAACGCGTACACATAGGCAAGGTGTGGATAATATGAATGTATAGTAGTGTGATATAATCATGGGTACGAACAGTATCAGCTCCACCCTAAATGGTTTCACTCTTTGTTATATTGCAGTCATTTGTTAAAATCATTTAAGTTAATTTTTTCCCTGATTAATGTATACACAGCACCCCATATAGACAGAAAAACAGAATTGTTTACATTTTTGCAGATGTATTAAAAAAGAAAAACTGAAATATCACTTGGTCCTAAGTTTTCAGACCCTTTGCTGTGACACTCATGTATCATATATTTAACTCAGGTGCTGTCATTTCTTCTGATCATCCTTGAGATTCTACACCTTCATTTGAGTCCAGCTGTGTTTGATTAGACTGATGTGACTTGATTAGGAAAGCCACACACCTGTTTATATAAGACCTTACAGCTCACAGTGCTTGTCAGAGCAAATGAGAATCATGAGATCAAAGGAACTGCCTGAAGAGCTCAGAGACAGAATTGTGGAAAAAGGCACAGATCTGGCCAAGGTTACAAAAAAAAAAAATTCTGCTGCACTTAAGATTCCTAAGAGCACAGCGGCCTCCATAATCCTTAAATGGAAGAAGTTTGGACGACCAGAACCCTTCCTAGAGCTGGACGAATCGCCGGACAAACTGAGCTATCGGGGGAGAAGAGTCTTGGTGAGAGAGGTAAAGAAGAACCTAAATATCACTGTGGCTGAGCTCCAGAGATGGAGTCGGGAGATGGGATAAAGTTGTAGAAAGTCAACCATCACTGCAGCCCCGCCACGTCGGGGCTGTTTATGGCGAGTGGCCCGACGGGAGCCTCTCTCAGTGGAAGAAACATGAAAGCCCGCAGGGATGGACGCAGTGGTGAGACAAAGATCTTGAGTCTGATGAGACCAAGACGTAGAACGGTTTTTTTGGCATAATCCGTAAGCTCGGTATGTGTGGAGAACGAAAACCATGGCACTGCTATACCTGTCCAATAGCAGGCCCAAAAGTGAAGCCATATGGTGGTGGCTACGCATAATGGCTGTGGGGGTTATTCTTCAGCTGCAGGGACAGGAGACTGGTTGTGCAAGCGAGGGAAAGAGGTGAATGCGGCCAAGAGTTACGAGGGATTCCGGACAGAAAACCTTCTCCAAGAGGTGCCTCAGGACTAGGAATGGGTCGAGTCTCATAGCAGAAGGTTTACCTGTCCAACAGACAATGACCTAAGCACACAGCTTGTAAAATAACGAAAGTGGTGGCTTCACAACAACTCTGCGACGTTCTTGAATGGCCCAGCCAGAAGGCCCTGACTTAAAACCAAGTTGAGAAATCTCTGAAGAGGACCGAAAATGGCTGTCCACCAAGTTTGACCCATCCAACCCGGTGACGGAACTGGAGAGGATCGCAAGGAGAAGGAGAGGATCCCCCAATATCCAGGTGTGAAAAACTTGTTGCATATTTCCCGAAAAGACTCATGGCTGTATTAGATCAAAGGGGTGCTTCTACTAAACACTGAGCAAAGAGTCTGAATACTTAGGACCATGTGATATTCAGTTTTTCTTTTTTTAATAAATCTGCAAAAAATGTCAATAATTCTGTGTTTTTATGTCAATATGGGGTGATGTGTGTACCTTAATGAGGAAAAAAAAATTAACTTAATGATTTTAGCAAATGGCTGCAAAGAACAAAAATTAGCCCAATTAATACAAATATAACAAAGGGTGAAAAATGTAAGGGGGTCTGAATAATTTCCGTACCCACTGTATATATAGTACACACACACACAAACAAAGAAAAACAAATAGATAGAATAGAAAAAATAGAAAGCTAGTTTTTTGTTTTGTTTTTTTGTTTTTTTAAATAAGATTTAAAAAAGATAAATATAGATAAAGTAGAATTAAATAGAATAGAAAGTGCTAGAGTTAAAGGGTAAAATAAAGATGGAAGAGATGCGTTTTTAGTCGTTTCTTGAAGATGGCCAAGGACAATGCCTTGTAAAGTATGTCCATACTGTATTGATGGGATGGAACTTTCTAGAGGCTGTTATACTTTCATGCCAGTGTTAAATAAAGCAAAACATGCTCACAAAACATCCGTTCAGTGCCAGATAGGAATCAGTGCCACGCTAATTGACTAAATGACTTTGTGTGTTTTGTCAGGACGGATAGCAAAATTTGATTTTTTTGGCGAATTAACGAATCATAATCTGTTAAAGTCTTTAAAGACTGAACAGCACAAAAAAAACTAGATGAAATTGTCTTCCGGTGGACACAAACAGTATAGCATAGTGGTTAGCACAGGGTTATTGGTGTGTGATTCGAGGAAGCTAAATTGAAAAAAGATAACAAATAAAACTAAAAAAATGGCTTAATATCTAGTTGAGTTCAAGTTAAGTCCTTTGGATAAAATAATGGAGCATGAAATGCAGGCATTCGCAATACTTGTTTAATCTTCGAGAGCTTTCGTTACTTTCTTTCCTCTATGACAGGCTTACTCTCTTTGTCATCTTAGCACTTAGTCGTATAGCAACCAATGTAGATGGACAGATACGGACATCACTGTTCTGAAACAAAAGTAGATCAGATTCATCACTTGTTGGACATGGTCCTAAAGATCTGGGGAAATCAGATTTATGTGCATGTGCACAAGCTAAGTGCTTAGCGGTTAACACGAGACAGAGTGATGAGCAGTTATGGTTGAGAATTTACTAAATATATCTGAGCTTGAAGTCTTTGCGGATCATCAGCAAGTGACTCTGTTCTCTCAGGAGGCTTTCGATGTCAAAACTATTGAATAAAGATATCGAATTGGAGCCACTCGTCTTTATCTGTCGCGTGTTATTTCATGACAAGGCTCAGGATTGGGTGCGGTTTTCTGTTAGATTATAGATAACTGTCTTTATCGAATGAGGGGCGTTGGTCATTAGTGAAGGGATACTTTTGATTACTTAAGGATTACATATGGAAATAAGTCAAAAAAGAAACAGCAATATCTAAGTATTTTGTATTTAAGTATGACTTTAAAATTACAACTAATAAAAACTATAGTAAAAACTATTTGAAACTATTAAAAGCCGTGTCTTGTTTCACCATCTAGATATTACAAATGGCTGGACGCGTGATGTATAAGTAGAGAAGGCTTATGCAAGGGTACCAACTAGTGTTACAGTTTATTTGTATTATTATTATTTTGATTATTAGTTAACAGTACAAGATAAAGATAAATATAGTGTATAACAGCAACATAAAAAACAAATACACTATAACATAATTAGTCTATTTAAAAGAGGCCACATGTTGATAATGTCTGTGAAGCTTGATGAATATATCGATTGTATTTCACTGACTGATCCCCGGGGGGGGGGGGTGGGAGACTCTCATGTTAATTTCATACATGTTTTGAGGTCATGTTTCGGAGTAGAAAACTACAACTGGCATTCATGCACCACCACGGAATTTTAAATCACTACACGAAAACACTTAAATTTTAGCCTTAACAGGATGATTTCCATGTAGAGGAAGCGTACCTGGCAATGTTCAGTGGGGAGTAGCCTTGTTTATAGATGCAAGCGTTTTCTATGCAATAGGCTTAGTGCGTGTACAACTGATGTGATCTTCCTTTACTCCTCGTGCAAAACGACAAATAACTGTGAAAAATTTACAGACTGAAACGTTGTTCCCCAAGGCAGGAAGCATCGTAATTAACTAGCACAGTGTCTCATCCTGGTTTAACGAGAATAAATTGTAGTGGGTGTTATTTGTGAACGCACCAGCAGCGGTCACGTGAGTCAACAGAACAGGAACTATGCAGCGATAAATGATACAGAGTTATGTCAAATATCATTTAATTAATTAAATGAAGAAAATGTAATCCTGATAGATCACTTTTACAAAAATGTAACTGTAATCTGATACTTTGTTTTTGATGTAACGTAACTGTAATAGATTTTGTATACTGATCGTAAAGCGTACATGATTACGCTACTCCCAACCCTGTGGTGCCGTTGAGTGTGTTATATGGGTGTTATACTAGTTATGTTTAGTTTTTAGTCAATAAATCTTTCGTGCACAAATTACATGAGTTGTTGATTCTGTTACTGCTTGTGGATAATGTCCCTTTAATGATTCCTGATCTTGCTACATGCTCTAATGCATTAATGCTGTAATAAAGTTATTTTCTGTGACCACATAAATAGCATTTTTAGAGTAGATATGCAATTACACCGAATGTTTGCTGGATGAATAGATTAGTTGATTGTAATATTTCTGCCAGCTGATATAAATAATTGTAACTAATTATTAATTGCAATTATTTATATGCATGTTCCTTTTGAGCTAATTTGCTACATAAAGTACTGATGCAATTCGTTGAGACTCCGGTTGAGCTCTGCTGAAGTTTTGTTGACGAGAGAACCCGGGTTTGATGTAGAAGGTCTTTGATGAATGAAAAGACAAGGCTGCAGCCTGGTGCAAACTTAGGGGTCCTTTGAAGACTTCTAGCTCAGCATCATCTTCACTAACTTCTAATTCTTCAAGAAGAAGAATCTTTCCCTGAAGAAGTATCTCTGCTGTATTCTTAGACAGTGATCTTTTAAAGCATGAAGGTATCACACCCTCAAGAGGTGAGTGAGACGATGAGGAATTGTACTTTCCAAGGGAAAGTTTACCATCCTTTGTCTTCTAGCAAGGTGATTTGCATACGAAATTTAAGTGGGTGATACAGGACTAACTTCACGGTTCTCATAACACTAAAATGTAACAAAATTAGCTAATTGTAGTGTTAATGAATATTCAGGAAATTAAAATTGCAATACATAGATACTAAACATGCTATACATGTAATTTTGATTAACTACAGTAAGCAATTCTAAAATAGTCATTCAACAGAGTTGAAGGAATACAAAGGCAACACAATATAAAAGGAAAGCCGTGAGATTGTAAGTTTGAATACATGTTTATGCATTTCTAAAGTGGTTATATATATAATGCATATGATGAAAAGTTTTTTTTTGTCTTTTTCATAGTGAGTGAAACTGTCTAAATTCCTTTGGTTTGTAGAACAGTCTTATCTTGCTGATTTGTAACCTGAGGTCTGATTCTGGGTGTTAGTTGCAGTTTTGGGCTACGTCTTCTGGCTCCTGGTTTGCTTGGTGGGTGAGGGGTATTGGGGGTTATTTATTAAATTCAACAAATATCTGTCTCAGGCACTTCATCCCATTAAAAGAAACACATTTAGCTGTATGCTTGACAATCTATGTCTGTCAATACTCTTTCAGCTACTCCCCCCCCACATTAAAGTTTATATTGCACATTCATTTTCATGATAAGTAATACACTTACTAGTTAAAGCGTTTTTGCAAGTATTCATAGTTATTTCCTGATAGCAGTCTTTTTAATCTTGGCAAATCTGAGCAAAGGTCGAGACATTGTTGTGATACCTTCTGGAACTTTTAAGAAAACATATTTGAGGCTACTGGGGATTTTGCTCTGCATTTGATCTCACCTAGAAGAAACATTTTAGATATTTAGGGAAACTCATTTGTATTTTTTTTATCCCCTTTTGTTCCAGTATTTTTCAAAATATTTTAGTTGCTCCTTTACTGTCTTGGTCCTAGCAGAGGTGAACCCTCAGCTATGATGAATTTGAACTCTGAATCAAGAAAATGCTTGGGAACGCTGACATGAACAGAAATAGTCTGTGTGTTTGCAGTGAAAATTCAGCCAGGGCTTAGTGTGTGTGCATGTGTGTGTATAGATGAGAGGCTAGAGTCTTCCTTCCCTAACCAGTATTGTTTGTGGGGAGGTGGGGAAGTGTACTTGCCCGGCCAAGCAGGTGTGGTGGTTGAGATGGCTTGTAAATGATGGCTTTATTTTGAGTGCCTCAGACTGCCACTGCATCTCAGACAAGTTTCATATCTGTGTACCCATCTGTCCAACCTTCTGTCTGGTTTGTATGAATTTCTCCATTTTGTGTTGATAAAGAACCATAGCCTGTTGATAAATAAACAGTCTTTCTTCTCAATTTCCTGCACCGCAGCTCATCATAATATGCTTCCCCTCTAAAGGCCGTTGCTAGTTGTCATTGTGTGCTGAAATGTTTTTCATAAATTTTCAGGTCATTGTTGACGCTCTGTGGAGGAGTAAATGGAAAATAAAATATCCATGCTTCGGTGGATCCATCTCATTCAGCTCAGATATCACTAATGTTTCCTCCAAAACCTTTATGCTTCTACTATTTCTAAAGAGTCCCAGCTTTCACACAGCAATGATAGTGTGATTGTTTGTGTTCTCACCCGTGTAATTCCCTACCCAAATGCCACATGGCCATATGTTAGTGCTGCATGTTTGCATATCTGTTAAGGCCTTTCTCTATGAAGGGCTGTTTTTGTAAGATGAAGTATATTTTGAGCTTGAAGCTGAAAAGATGGACAGTTCTCTTGTTACTGTTAAAGTCAATTTGAAACAACATTTGCTTGCCATTTTATTCTCGTAATGTGAAACAGAATATTCAATCAAAATTTGTTGAAGAAAAATGGTCTCTATATTACAGGGGAAGAAAACTGATAGTGTTGATGTCTGCCAAAAAGGAAAGTCGTTTCAGAGATGAGCATTTTGATGAAAGGTTGTGAAGATGAATCATTACAAACCAAAACATGTATCCAGAGGGGCAGTAGTCTCATGTAGCCAAACTTTTGACTGTCAGTATAAACTTTGGCACAAGTTACAGTTTATTCTGGACAAGAATTGCCCATATGTTTTCCAGTGGAATACTGCACCTCATGATATATTGTTAAATATGTGGCTAAATTAGATTTACATACTTCTCTCATTTGGTATGAATCCATAAATTTTTTCTCCAATTTTAGTCTTTGTTATTTTGTCTTATTAAAAATTAACTGTTGGCAGTGTGGGAAAAACATTGATTAGGAAACAAAAGGCATTCCTTTTTAGTTTGTAGTATTTATTTATTTATTTTTAGCAAAGCTTTATACTTCACTTGTGTTGTAATATACAAACGAAACGGCTAACCAATTACATACACAACATTCTTTTTGCATACCACCGTGTGTTTGAATTCAATATTCTTACTGGCACAGATCTAAGGATGATCTATTTAAGTCCATATGTCATATTAACAAGAATCTAGACCTGTAGTTCCACAAGTTTCAACCAAGTGAAAGCGATGCTGTTCATGAATGCCAGTTGAAATCATTGAACTATGTTGCTAACAACGGAACCTGTGACTAATAATGCTTTTGGGATACACTCCCTATTTTTTTCTCTGTATGCATTAGACAATCTGTGACATGTCTATATGTATTTCACCTGAGCCTGAGACTAGAGGGACAATAACTAGACCGATTTTTGAGGTCACTAAAATATCCCCTTTTCCTGGTGCATCTGAGGTCCATACCACAGGCCTGAATAAAAATATGGCTTCAGCTGCTGATGTCATTGTATTGCCACACCATTTTTTTTCTCACTTCTCACCCAGTTGGTAATTTGTGTATGCAGCTGGCTCCTACCTCAGCTCAGTGTGGTGCTAATGAGAAGACTGTTGTTGTGGTGCTTTTAATGGCTGCCTTGTCTCTGACTTAACTGACTGAACAACTGTTGTTCTCTCCCCACATGGACAGAAATAAGGTGCCACCTGAGATGAAGATGATAGCAATGCTAGTCAGCAGTCGGTCTAGATGAGACACTGGACATTGTGTCTTTCACACTCTTTATTTCTCCCTTTTTTCCCCACTCAACCTCTGAGGGGTGCTTTTACGGTTTCTATTTGTGCTATTTTCTTTATATAATCTCCAAGTCTCATAAGGTATGGTTGTGTCATTTAAATATCTTTCTGTTTTGTAACTTTATTACCTCAGATTTAAAGAGAGAAACATTTATGGGGCAACAGCATAACATGTATATGTTCAATACATTTTGTATTGAAGTAGTTTTAACAATTTCTTTTTAAAACTGCAGTCTTTTCTGCAGTCTTCAAAAAGCCCTAGGAGACAAGGCCTCTTTTAATGGATATTAATAGAGACGAGACTTCACATATCCTGAATTCAGTATGCTGGATTTTGTGAAGAAAAAGGGGTGGTCAAACCAAGCTAGTCGATTTGGTCAGTCAAACTTTTAAATACATTTTAGCATTTCTGTAGTAAACCTACACATTCATACTCCATGGACCATTTAAGTGGTTTTATGATTACATAGAGCAGCAGTAAGCGCGTGATGTTGCTATGGCAAAGAGATACATTGCATGCAAATTACTTGTAAAGTCTGTGTTGTCTATTTTTGCTGCACTAGCAATAAACTCGTCAAATAGAATGCACTACAAACATGTCTGTCAACAGAATCACAAAGTAGATTTTATTAAGCAAATCAATGAGTGAATGACCCACTGTTTTGAAACTGATATCTGTTGGGCATGATTCAAGTTAAATGCACAAAAGCAGGCATCAAACACATATAGTAAATCTTACGGTAAATGACTGATTAAGCAGTTTATACTCTGAAATCTCTTTTGGTACATTAAATTACATTTGGATGTAAATGGTCCTTTTCCTGAAATAAATGTCCCCTTTATTAGATCACCTTTATGAGATTGTCTGGGTCCGGACTCCAGACTTGAGTCATCAAGTGTCAGCATCTTCATCTGACTTTATTTTGGTTAGGTCCAGATTCCTCTGTAGTTGTTCTATGTTGTAAAAAAACGCCAAATATCCATTCACGCCACGCAACAGGCAAGCAGTATATAACTTAGGCTATTATCCGCCAAAATGCATATTCGTCACGTGACAACTTCTTATGCAAATGAGATTGGGGAAGCCATTAGTAAGTTTGATTTTATTTATTTATTTTAAAATGTATTAAAATAACTACATTATATGCATATTTACTTTTGAGTTGAAAATATTCATTGGGGGGGGGGACTCTACGCATGGAAACAGCTGAACTCTTTATGAGTATTCAGTGTGCATAAACAGTAGGGGTGTAACGGTACACAAATATGACGGTTTGGTTTTAATGTAACGGTTCGGTATGATTTCAGTACAGCAGGGGGAAAAAACTAAACCTTTTTTTTTTTTTAATAAACAGGGTGGTTTACGGAACAAGTTGGTCTTTTCTGTGAAATACATCAGTTATAAATAATTTCTTAGTGAAAAATCTACCTCAGCTTATGTTGTATAGGGAGCCCTTTTACATTACTAAGGTTACAATTAACAACAAAGCCCAAACTTAAATTTAATTACTATTTATTTTTAAATCTAATAATCAACGCTCAACTAAAAAAAAAATTATATTCAAACATGTAAATTGCACATAATGCAGTTTTTAAATAACTTATAAATTATAACATTTATATTTGTTAAAATAAATTCAATTACACAGTGGCTGTCATAACATGTTTCATAACAGATTAAATTAAACATACATTAAATAATTAAGACACCACTAACAGGTAAAGTAAAATATAATAAAGTATATAGTCTAATATTTCTCAAAATGCTCTTCACTATAGACTTAATTTCTCTAGCAAATAACGAGCTGTAGACACTGATGACTTGCTTCAGGTAAAGTAAATTGGCTAAAGTGCCGTTTTGTTTACAAGCTGTTTTAATGATGTCTTTCCGTGGTTGAAACACTGATAGCAATTACATGAGGCATGAGATGTTCAGTTATGTTTATTCGCGTTAAAACTAGTAGTAGAGAGGAAGGAATGATCGAGTTCACTCATGCTCCGAGCCGCCATTTGAAAGGACCCCATTTACACTGCACAAGTGTGCGGCGCGTTATGGCTCAGACACGGGAACCAGAGCTGATCGCGGCCACTCTAGTCAAAGCTTGTGTTACCAGGTTTCTGAAACCGTCCCAGAAAGGCAGCTCTCTTGAGGCGTCTTATACAGCGAATGTCATGCCACATCAAGGCTGTCAAAAAGCCATTGATAGTGGACTTTGAAAAAAAAAAAACAATTTTGCTTGTATTGTTCGGTACCCATGATACCGAACCGAAAGAATGAAAATTTCGGTACGAATACATGTACCCATTCACACAGTGGTGGGTCCTCCCCCCGGGCAGCCAAAGACTTCTCCGATCGCCCATACAACACTATCAGAATCCACGATTTTTTTATATATTTTTCCATGAATGCTTGAATTGTCATGGTACCAAAACCTAGATTCCACCCACACGCACAGCACGCACGTTTTGTGGTACCAGCTCATAGGTTTTTCTTGGTGTTGACTGCCTCAAGCAGCAGTGTATGCTTTTTTATTGGAGCTTTTATCCAATCTATTTCCGCCACAACCCTCCCGCCCAGCCCTGATACTCGCGGACAAGGGGGTGAAGTAAAATCTGCATTAAGGCCTTCGAATTTCACAGTGCAGGCATCGGCTAGGATTAATTAGGCGACAAGCATACGCGCCAACACCAAACGCACCTGAGGCTTTGGGTTAACCAACTCAGTTTGTGCGGTCCGGTGACCTGGCAGCACCAGGGTCATCTAGCTGGCTAACGATAACGTCATTATTTTCTCGTCCTTTGATTGGATGGTTAGCATACTAGCTAGCAAACAGCATCAAAAATCATTTTATTAAAACTTAGTAAAACGTTTATTACTGTTCCTCAGGTTTAGATTTTCAGTGCATTTTAAAAAAAAATATTTGCCTACTAGATATTTAGTAAATCTAAAACAGTAGTCCTAATGACTTTTCGAAAAACAAGCACACACCTCCTCGGCAACGGCTCTGTGAAAGACTCGTGAAGATGAAAAACCACTAGAGTATGGTAGGTTAATTTTTGACTCTTTTATCGCTTGATGCGTTGTATGCTGATGTTATTTGCGCGATATAAAGCCATGTTTAAGTTTCCGTAAGAATATCTCAATTTCCCGAGTGGAGCTGTATGAACCGGTCCTCCGGCCGCAGCGCCGCTGGCAGAGGCAGACCGGCGGGGAGACTCGTGAATACGAAATAAAGCAGTAAGAGAACATTAAATTGTTAGGTCAACTTTAAAAAAACACATGTAATCACCTTATTTGTTTAATACTAATGCTATCTGTAAGATATAAATACGTTTGGGTGAGTAAATGTCTCTAAGAACATCGGATGGACTGTATTTGAGTCATTTTGTTAGGTTAATGCTTCAGCTACAGATGATGTGTTGCGCAATTGTTAATTGGGTTTCTTTCTTTAATAATGACATTCATTCTCGCTACATAAGATACCCATCTGTTATGTAGTGCCCTGTTATACAGCATTACTGTGTAATATTTATGGTTTATATAGCCGTGGCATCATAATGATGGTATGAAGAGATGGATTAATTCATGTAGGACGCCACTGAAGGCCTAGGTGTAAAATGCACAGCCCGCCACTGCATTACAAGCCTAATAAACAGTCATTTTAGACTGATCTATGTTTGGAAATGACAATAAAATAAATGCTGCTTTATAAGATAAGTCACAGATAATCTTAAAACAGTGGACAGCCATGCTGTTTAAAGTTCTAAAACAACTGCTTGAGTTAGATGAGAGACAGTAACAATGTTCATTGTTACCATTACAGCTTTAGGTTATGAGAATTTAGATTTTCACTTGTGGAAATAATAATGTTTGTTTGTGTTCATTGTGATGTTTCAACACTTTTTACAGCTAATACTGTCTTCACTCTGCCGGCAGCACTTTCCACTTGACATCAGAGCAAAACATCCATAGTTGTTATTGTTGTGTTGGTGAGAAAGAAAAAAGCTCTATGGCAAAAGAGCCTTGACTAACAGACATAAAGGATTGATTGTTTGACATGGTGACAGAAATGACATGAAACAGCATTCAGTCAGCACTTTCCTGGAGGTATTTCCTCCTGCATTTGATGAGGAAGCATTACATTCTTTTTCATCCATTTTCCTCCCACTGCCCTCACAACTTTGGGTACAATAGCCAAATAATAATACTCTAAAGCTTTGGCACAGTCTGCTTTAAACAATAGCCTAAACTTTTAATTGATGCAGGGTGTGAAGAGTTTTTCTGTCAAAGTATTCATTAAGACGACAGCAATATTGATCTTCCTTTTATGTTAAATGAAAAAACACGAAACCGTTTGAGAGATGGATTGTTTGTGTCTGCTGAGATGAAAAATGGGGTAGGTAGAAAATTCACACTATACAGGAACTTTCAAATACGAAACCCACGCAGGCTTTTCAGCACCATGTGCGAAACTGCAGCACCAAGTCTGTCTTATATTTTAGGTGTGTGTGTGTTGTGTGTTACAATAGTACCGTAAGGTTACAATAATAAACTGTAAGGTTATGTTTAACAATATTAAAGAGTTTATAAGTGTATTTATTTTATTTTTTCCCCAAGTGTGTTGTGCATACTAAGAATATATATTTAAATTTAAAATTAATTTAAAGAAAGGGGAAAAGTAAGAACTAAAATATTTCTTAATAATTTCCAATTTTTCATTTAAAAATGGCAGGCATCGCTTAAATCATTAGGAAATTATAATATAATAATAATTAATAAGCATAATAGCTTAATTGTAAGAAGAATATGACATTTTAAGAAAGTTGTCCCATTGTATTGTGTCTATAAATGAAGACATGGAAATATATTGTCTCTGGTGTGTATATTGATATGCCTCTTGCCTACTCCATCAGAATTATCATTGTTTGTATTTCCTGCAGTTGCCTGTGTATAATAAATTACTGAAAGCTATTTTGAGTATAAATAGGACCCATTAAACAGCATCCATGCCTGGGTGGGCAGACAAGCTGTGAGTTTTTTTTTTTTTTCATCTTGTAATGTCTTGTCACTCTTTGAAAGCGCCCCTGTGAGGTCTGCCAGAGAATCGACCTGCCCGACTTTCTAAAGGAGACACGCTGACAATGACCCGGCGTTCCCTCGGAACACTACCCTCTATGCTTAGGATCAAAGCCATCACCGAGATCTTTATGAATATCTCCTCCTCTCAAAAACCATGCATCGTTCCTTCCCTCATCATTTCCACCAGACTTTAGGGCATATGACAGCTCTATCAGATAAGCACTACGCGTGTAGTTCAACCTCAGCCACAGTTCACAGACTCTCTGATGCATATACATAAATGGCAGACACTGACTCAATGACATTTCCAATACTATTGGGCTGTATGCTATAATAACTTTAATTTGACCAACGTTTGGTGAGGTTCATGACATTGACCTTGAACGATACTCAGAGCTTAGTTCCAATGGAACCAGTGCACATACCTGTATATCCTAGAACACTCTTTGTTACAGTCTTGTGGTTAACCACTAAGATAGTGAACGGCTGATTTTTCAAAACAAAATTTGACCTGCAGCTTAAATTATAAATCAAAATTAAGAGTACCCTCGCTTTTGTGGTAAGTCAAGGTACTTTTTTGTGGCAGATGGGCTTTGCTGTGAAGTGGGGACAAATTTACTATTTGGCAATATTGATACTACACTATAGATGAGAACTGAACTGACGTGATTACGGTTTACCAGAGCTAGTTTATGATGGTCCATAATTGATGACACTTTCGTACCTTACCACGCTTTTGAACCAAACTGAATCAACAATGAACCTACTTCAACTGGAAAATGACTATTGTACATACAATTTTACAGTACAATTTAATCCTATTTGCATCACTGAATCATTATTTCCCTGCTTATGACTGTAAAACTCACAGCAAAACTAATTTGTGTATCTCTACTACACATCATCATTCAGTAATTATAATCAGTAATTCCATTGATTCTTTAGGTAACCAAAACCTAAAAGATTCAGAGCATTTATAAAGGCATCATGAAGTTTAATCCAAGTATTGTGAAGATATATAAATTCTTTATATGATAAAGTATTTAATTTAGGATTTTATTCACATCTAAATAACACAGTTAACACAGGAATTTGTGTGAACGCTCACACAAATTCCTGTGTTATTTAGATGTGAATAAAATCCTAAATTAAATACTTTATCATATAAAGAATTTATATCTCTCGGCGTTTGTCACTCATAATATCCAAATGGGTCCCACTTTATATTAAGTGGCCCTAATACCTGTGTACTTACATAGTAACTAGATGTGCACGTAGTATGCAGTGTAAGTACACATTGGTACATAGAATCTACAGCTGTAATATTTCTGTAACTAAACCCTCCCACATGTAACAACCCTCCGAATGGTTTATGTAAGTACAAATGTGTAACAGGACATTTGTAACAACACTTTTTCACTTCACTAAGTACTCGTGTAACAGGAATTATATATCTACATTTTGTAACAACAATATGTATTAGAGTAATTGGAACAATTTGATCCAGGGGGTGGAGATGGGTAGGTTTAGGGATATGTAAAGTGGGAGGAGTTGGATCTCAAGTTGGTGGAGTTGGTGCACCACTGTAATACCAGTGTACTTACATGGTAACTCCTCAGGAACTGTCCACTTAATATAAAGTGTAACATTCTGGACACCAACCACAATCTATATGTAAAGCCTTACTGGCCGCTGCTGTGTAACATCAGAGTAATTACATGGTAAATCTAATATAAAGTGAAACACTTTCTTTACCAAAAAGGGCTGTTAGTCCTGTTACACATTTGTACTTTCATTACCAAAAAGTGTTGTTACCAATGTCCGTTTACACATTTGTATTTACACATACCATTCAGTGGGTTGTTACAGATGTGTAGTTACACAAACATTACAGCTGTAGATACTATGTACCAATGTGTACTTACACTGTGGTTACATACTATGTACACATCTAGTTACTATGTAAGTACACAGGTATTAGGGCCACTTAATATAACGTGGGACCGCATGAGTGCGGACATTGAAGAACCATTAATGGAAATGAACATCATAAATTATTTTTGTGTTTCCAGTAAATAAAAATGTGGATCTTGTAACTCATTCTTTTTGTTTATGCATTCATTAAATTATTTGTTGATTTGTTGACTGTACCGATCTAGAAAGGACTGCTGCATCCTCTCCATCCTAGTAATCAGAACCGTCCTTCAAAATATGGAATATTTTCAAAGTTACCTGATTTGTATTACTTTATTGAATTGGATGCTAAAACAATTCAGGCAGTGTGTAAACATAAAACAACACCATCAGTGACCGCAGTTCTTTCATAGTGAATCCATGCAGTATATGTATGTAAAAAAAATGTACTGGCAGAAAATTACCAGGGCATTTTCTGTTAAATTTACGGACATTTCCTTCAACATTAAAACGGAAAATTCTGTAGATTTACGTTTTCTTCTGTACCATAAACGGACAATCCGTTATGCAGAAATTTCTAAAATAAATATAGCATAGGCCTATCTTTAGTAGCAAATAAATCCAGCACAATATATACAAATTGAACGTGGTTTATTTTTTCCTCGTGTAAACATTCGTAAAAGTGCGTTCAGTAGCTTTTACTTGCCTTAAACAGGTGGACAAAAATATTGAGACATCAATTAATTTAATAATGTATAAAGCACCATTGAAAATGCTTGTATTGTGAAACACTTTTTTAGTTTTAAACAGCAACAGGCAGAAAAAAGAAAACACGAGCAGGTACTTGTACAATATTGGTGTTGCACCAAATAGTGGCCACAAAGATAAACTGCACTGTGAAACAGTCAAGATTCAAAACATTTTCAAATACATGTGAAAAAAATAATACAAAGACAGGGCTGTCATTAATAACAACTTCTATAGACTTATAGTCAAGATAGACTTGCATTTCCAGTGGTTTCCAATTGCATCTGTCATGTGATATTGCAACAATTTTTGATATACACTTAAAGGGTTAGTTCACCAAAAAATGAAAATTCTGTCATTAATTACTCACCCTCATGTCGTTCCAAACTAGTAAGACCTTCGTTCATCTTCAGAACACAAATTAAGGTATTTCTGATGAAATCTGAGAGTTCTCTGACCCACAGCGAATGCGTGTGGTGCTGCTGACGTAGACCAGTGCAATATATTTTCATTTTAATTTTGCAACTTATAAAGCGTTAAAATATGTTTTATTTTGCATAGTAGGAAATGACAAATGTAAATTATATAATTGATTTTTCATTTTTAATTTTGCACTAAATATTGCACATATGTATGGGAAAATGTAAATTTAAATACAGAAATACATTGCCATTTTACATATTGCATTGCCATTTTGCATATTACATTTCAAATTGAATTTTTCTACCCATATGCTTCCATAAATAAAAAACTGTTAATAAAAAAAACAGAATACAAACCTATGATAAGAATGCAGGGGGTGCTTGGGATGCACAGTACAGCATTTTTACACTTTTTTTTTACAGTGTACTGCCTTGCATAAAGACTTTATCATCAAAGAACAAAGCTTTGCCAATAGAGACTTCCATATTCTGAGGATCTCTCACGGCAAGAAGTGGTTAGTAACAAGATGGATATCCAGATGGGCACGTCCGCTCCACGTCTCATCTATCAATTGTGTCCATGTGAGTGGCCTCTCTACAATGCCGTGATTCAACCCTGAAAGCATCAGACTGGAGAGATCGCAGTCTCTGAACATTCTCTGATAAATGTGACCTCTGGTGTACAGTCGCTCAGGCGGGATACAAACTGTGACACTGATTCAAAGAAGTCAGAGGACAAATAGCTGTGGAAGTATTACACAACATATTATAAATGAAATATGATTTGCCCCTGTTAATATCATTCATCTGTAACCTCTTCCATGGCCACTGTGCCAAAGTCTAAGAGGTGGCTGGAGGATAATGCGGTGACAAAAAACATTTCCTAATGCCTTTTCACAGACAGTCTTAAACCATCAGGATTTTGGATGACCGCCACTTGGTTCTTTCTTATTTTCACTTTCTCTCTCATCGTCCATGCATTACATCCCAGTGCTGGTGCCTCTCGCAGGGTCTTGTGTCGCCTCAGGCTACTGAATTGTTTGAAAAATGCTGTCCTGCATAATGCTGTTGATGATTGTTTAGTTTCAGTCAACTGGCAGATTTTTGGGTGCTTGTCAAGTCAACTATAGTGCTGGGCAGAGCTGTCGCCTTTTAGTAAAACAAAGAGCGTTTTCAAATAGAACAGCTAAAAATTATCTGTTTTTTTTGGCAGGCAAAACTGTTATTATGATTCAACATCCTAAAATACTAAGCACAGGCAAGAAGGTCTTAAAACGCAGTATGAAATTATGATTGTATGAATGTGTATGTGAAATCTGTGAAAAGGTTTTGTTTTTATAGTGATGATTGCAGTTTATCAGTCTGGCATATTGAAAGCCTCAAATTACGGCTAGGTGATAAAACAATCTCAAAATGGGATAGAGATAAAATTTATGTTGAAATCGATGAACTATCACACAACAGAAATTAATGTGACATCAGTCTGTCCAACTCACACCAAATATTTTACATTTTGGCAAATTGGTGGCTAATTTGTATGAATTCATACAATCTTATTCATTCGTTTTTGTACGAGCTGTTTACACCCCAATGATGGTTCGGTTTAGGGGTGGACCAACATGCTTACCTTTCTTTTATTATTCTGAAAATCATGTGTTTCAACATGAATCACATCATACAAATAGATAAATGTTTTCTAATGAGACTGGAATTTGAAAAAAAAAGAAAGAATACTGTGGTCAATAATTTGGCCATATCGCCAAAATTATTTTATTTTATTCTATTATAGACTTGGCCTATAAGTAAAATTTGTTTTTTTTTGTTTTTTTTGTTCATTAAACCATTGAAAACAATGTATAGGCAGATAATTACATGAATGATAATGTTTTAAACTTTAAAAAAATGTTTTACTGTAACAACAACAACAATAATAATAACAATAATCTTCTCCTCTAGTGAATGAAATATTCTCAATAATTATGGTGTATGGAGAAAAACACACGTAGAAGATCCTACATTAGAATAACAGCATTTGATTTTGGAATGAGTAAATTAAGGCATCATTTACATTTTTAGGTGCACTTCCCCTTTAAGCTGCTTTATTTTATGCAGCAGAATATAGATTGTTTATATTAATAACAAGGTTAATATGAGTAAAAACTGCTGAGGTCATGTGGTTATTTTTTGGAGGGCACTGCTGAATATTGCAGGCCAGGCTGTAGCAGCTTGGAGCTGGACTATTTGTCTTATCCAAAACAAACTTTTAGACACAATAAAGTAAGTCTGTTCTTGGAAAATAACCAAATAAAGTGACATAGCAGTGCTGCCTATAAAGGTATGGTTGTTGTATTTAACATTTTAACTTACAGTAGAACTTAATATCTACCCATTGATAGTTCAGGTTCTAAGGTAAATGTGATTTAGCACATGTCCCTGGATCAACATCTTTTGTTGGTCTTGAAAAACATTTTCTTTCAAAGAAATATAAATTCACATTAACAATACCTAATTAACATTAACAATATCTAAAATTAGAATGTTGTCAAAGTGCCAATTCCAGTCCTAAACCTAACCATGCAATGTGATCCTGATCTTGAATCGTGTTTTACTGAATTTTCATGCTGTCCAGGTTTCTGCCGGTTAATGTTAATGTGGGACTCATCTAGCTAATTTATAAACATAGTCAAGGTTTTGTTCATCAAAGCATGTTGGTGACCATGTTCAGCTAGCACGGTTTATCTTGTGAAGCTAGTTGACTAAACTAGTCTTGTTGGTAAAACTAGTTTAACAGTCTGATGCCATCTTTTTAGCAAGGCAACTCCAGACCACAGTTTCATGAAACTGCATGGACAGTTAAATGATCAAAGCCAAAAGAGAAGTTTTTCAGAGGTTTTCAAAATCCACAGGTGGCTAGGGGAGCTGGGAAGCAGGGCCTGCCGCTGAGCTACATATGCTAATGTTTCATTCATTTAGCAGTCCATTACACCTCAGCATTCAGTGCTCCTGGGCCAAGTGGGAGGCTCCTGATGACTGAACACTGCTGCTTGACAAACTGAGCTACTGTGCCTCCACGCCCATGGCCACATCACAGGCATCTGTTTGGTCATGCTGATGTGAAATATTATATCCATTTCCCTAAGCCTCCAAAGGAATTTTACATGTGCTAAACAAAGCTATAAGGCACGAGCTGCTTTCTTCAAAATGTAAACGATAAATGCACAGACATTTTTGCCTTGAATCTGGCGATGCCATAGAAGAACCAGTTTTGGCTCCCCAAAGAACCTTTCAATGAACGGTTCTTAAAAGAACCATTTTGTCTTGGAGTGAAGAACATTTTTATAATCTAAAGAACCTTTTGTGGAATGAAAAAGGTTCCATGGTAAAGGTTCTTTGTGGAACCATTGATGCAAATAACGTAACTTTAATTTAAAATAATGAGTGTATACGTGGTCCCACACGCTTTGAAAACCATAGGTCTTCCGGGCAAAAAGTGTAGTTTTTAAAATATATTTAAACTTCTTATTCTAACATAAAAGGTGTTTAAAGTTGAGTTTTGGGCCATTATGCTTTGGCAGAGTATCTGTCAAACGAACTAAAACCGGAAGCACTGTATGGCTTAATCCCTTCATCAAGTCTGTTGTCGCTGTGCGTTTCAAAGCAAAGCACGCGCTTCGTTCAGGCGATCAGCTCGTGATCCGGTGTTTTCCGTGCCTCAGAACAGCTCCACTCACAGTGAATGAATGTAGTGAACTTGTTTATTGCATGTGCTGTGCAGCACGCATTTGGGAACGCAACAGCCACCAGATAGGCTTTACTTTTAGCGGCAGATGATTACAGCATTTCACTACTAGATTTGTAGTGAGAAGCGTTTTTATAAGCATGTTTTCACTGAAGCTGGTGTTTTCCTTCAAAATGACAGCTCTACTGCCGTTTCCATCAAAATGAAAGCTTAAAAGTGCCGTATGAATTGTTGACAACTAGAAGTTTAAATGCAGTCCAAATTCAAAATATCTCTTTCAAGTGTAGAAATGAGGAAAGAAGTATTGCAATTTCCCTACTGTAGTGTAAAGTAAAAATAATATAACTATGAAATATTAATTTTCATTTATTTTACAGTGCAATTGTTTTATATGGATATTACTGTCGTTGCGTGTTGTTATATTGTTATTATACATATAATGTGTTGGGTGAATATATATATATATATATAAATATATATATAAATAAATAAATATATATATATATGTGTGTGTGTTTTTTAAAATTTATTTTATTTTAATTAGTTGGCACGGTTCTTTATAACCAGTGTGTACCAGACCAAATCAGAACACAGATTTTGGTGCCACTTAAATGTCTGAGATGTCAACTAAAATATGTGCCCTCTGGTGCTCCAAAACAGACTTAAGAGGCATCATAACCACTCGCAATCACTAGTTAAATTATACTGCTTTCATGTGCTGACAGAATATTCGGAAAATTTCCCGACTGAGAAAATTCACATGAATGCAATTCGGAAAGCTCTGATACAAATCCAACTTCTTTGTAGTGACTTTAGTGTCCATTTTGTTGTCACATTGACTTTAAAGCACAACTCTGGAAATGAGACCATCCGAGAAGCTTGCTGCGCAGCAATTAAACTTGCTCTGATGGCAGTCCGGTCTACTACGTCCCTATGTGTGCTATTTATTAAAGACTATTTGCATTTATCCTCAGACGCTTTTATCCAAAGCTACTTACAAAGTAGAAGCAATCAGTCCAACAAGAGAGCAACAATATACAAGTGCTGTGACAAGTCTCAGTTAGTCTAGCACAGTACACATAGCAAGGTGTCTTTTTTTTGTTTTCTTTTATAAATTAGAGTGAATAGAATAGGTAAGTGCTAGTATTAATTGGTAAGGTGATGGCAAAAAAGATGTGCCTTTAGATGTTTTTTGGAAAATGGCTAAAGACTCAGCTGCTCAAATTGAGATAGGCAAGTCGTTCCACCAGCTTGGAACAGTCCAGGAAAAGGTCCGTGAGAGTGATTTTGTGCCTCTTTGGGATGGCACCACGAGGCACTGTTCATTTGCAGAATGCAAGCTTCTGGAGGGCGCGTAGGTCGGAACTAGCTAGTTTAGGTATATTGGTGAAGTGCCAGTGGTTGTCTTGTAGGGAAACATCAGTACCTTGAGTTTGATGCGAGCGGCTATTGGCAGCCAATGTAAATTGGAGGTGTAACGTGAGCTTTTTCGGCTCGTTAAAGACCACTCTCGCTGCTGCATTCTGGATCAGTTGCAGAGGCTTGATAGTACATGCAGGAAGGCCCGACAAGAGAGCATTACAATAGTCCAGTCTGGAGAGAACAAGAGCTTGGACAAGTATCAGATAAAATCTGCACAGGTATCATGATAAAAATAGGAACCAAATGTCTGATAATAAGGTAGTAATACCAGTAACTTAAACATTGTGGGGACAGGTTTGTTCCCCTATAGGAACTCATACAGCCTTAGGTTTTTTTTAATTAAAAAATTGGCAGTAGTTTTCTGTAAGGGGTAGGTTTATGTGTAAGGTTGGTGTAGGGTGATGGAAAATACAGTTTGTACAGTATGAAATTCTCATATCAAAACATATAATGTCTAACAAAAACCAACACTTACCTAATAAATCTTAATAAAATTCCACTCAACTCCTGCTCATTTATTTTTCCCCATGTAAATTGCTAAAATATTACTGCATGGGCATTTTTATATTGATACATATACATTTTTTTATAGTTCTGCCAAGCACTGACATATTTATTGGATAGACATACTACAAAAACCATGATGACATCACTACAGGTGTTTGTCCCACCAACACAGTTGAGCATGGTTAGCCAACTGTGCTGGGAATTCAGGGCCTGGAACTGTTTGTACCATAATAATTTTGTACAGAGTCATGCTCAGGTGGATAAGCAACATGAACACTTTTTTGTATTATTGAGCTTGGAACAGTTGGTGAAATTTTTTTTTGAAAAAGCTAATGAATATCAGATTATCAGTCTTACAGTTTTAAACCACACATTAGTAACTAAATGTATGAATAAATTTTTTTAGAAACATGATAGTCACATGCTCACAAACCACCTACAGTCCTAGAAACATGCAGCTCCTAAAATCAGTCATATAAAGTTTGGCTTGCATTTGACGAGTGTCAATCAATCCCAAAATATCCACACCTGACATTGTGATTTCCAGAATTTTGAAGCATGTTTCTTTCTAAAGCATGCAGATAGCGTTTAGCAACACACCTGCTGTAAGTGAAGAGTTCTTTCCAGCAAATTTCTTAACCAGAGGAAAGCACTTTGATGTTGTTTATAATCACAGCTGGCTGATATAGCACAGAGTGACAAGCACCCAAAGGCTCTTGAGCAGAGGCCAAAGATACGCCAACATCAACAGAACACACACACACACACACACACATACTTGTACAGAATTGTGCAGAGGATGCACGCATTTCCAAAGATGCAATTCAGATATGCTGAATGAGAGGCAGCATTTGCATGCATTAAATGACTTTTGATCACGGGCTGTTCGCACACGCTGAGTTTCTCATTCCATCAATTTCAGAAACAGGCATAGTGTGGTGACATTGGTGGGGTTATTTCAAACTAAATAGAGGCACAGCTTACACATACACATACCCAGTCGTACTTCAACATAAATGTTCCAAAAGTGGTTTTCAGAGTGATGCCATAGATAATTTCCCCAACAACCTTTGTGGAATCGCTTAATATAAAATAACTTTCCCCCCTCATGGGTGTTAAAGGCACAACCCACCCCCACCCCCCCCCCCAACCCACACACACAACTTAATAAAAACAGAAAAATCAATAAAGCAATCCAAAAAGAAAATAAAAAATTGCTGGAAATTTACTCACCCTCAGGCCATATAAGATGTAGATGAGTTTGTTTGTTCATTGCAATAGATTGGCGAAGAAACTCAGTATATCAGTTGCTTATCAATGAATCCTCGCGTAAATGGGTTAACCTCCATCAGAATAAGAGTCAAGAAGCTTTAAAAAAAAAAATACACAAAACATCACAATAATCTACAAGTAATCTACATGACCCCAGTCCATCAGTTAATGTCTTGTGAAATTAAAAGCTGTGTGTTTGTTATAAACAAATTCATCATTAAGATGTTCATCAAATTAAGTCATTATAATAAAATTATGTTGTGTTATATAACTTCAAACTTTTGCTTTTGCCTAAAATACAAGTTTGTATGCTTTCTTCAGTGGGGAGGGATGGATGGTTGGGTGAATAAATAAATCAACAAACATACAAATAAACAAACGAATAAAACAAACAAACAAACAAACACACCACACATATATACATACATTCATATGTGAGAGAATAACAGGGGATGTTTTTTTTCACTGGATGAATCATTATTGTGGATTATGGCCTAGTATTTTGTCCAGAAGCAACATTTCAAAGTTCAAAATGTCTTAATGATAAGTTTGTTTCTTAACAACATGCAAGCTTTTCACTTCACAAGATGTTGGACTGGAGTTGTGTGGATTATTGTGATGCTTTATCAGCTGTTTGGACTCTCATTAATCTGACGGCACCCATTAACTGCAGAGGACCTCTATGGGAGCAAGTGATATACAGTTAAATTCTCCAAACTGTTCCAATGAAGAAACAAACTGATCTGCATCTTGGCTGGCCTCAGGGTGAGTACTTTTTTCTCTTCAATTTTCAATTTTAGACAAACTATTCCTTTATAGCTTAGATTAAATTAAATAGGATTGATCTAAATCACTCACTCGATCCATTTTGCAGCAGTTAACAACTTACTTGAGAAGATTGTTAGTGAACGATGACTTAACCCTCATGTACTTAAAAAAAAACAACAACAAAAAAACAGGTGACTTCCTGTATCGTCCGGGTCAAATTGACCCGTATTGGATTCAATGTAATTCCACAAAAAATAACGATATGGAGAAAAAACAAAAAAACATACAATCAAGTACAATCAATAAACTTAATATCAATACTTTTCATACATTACAAAGAATGGATATCTGAATTTATGATTTATAAAAATGTTTTTAACCACTATTTTTGACTGCCACTTCCCACACCTGTGAGATGTTTGCGATTGAACATTTTCTTTACGATAATACCTTGGTCTAAACCTAAAGTAATCTTGACAAACTATATATCATTTGAAAGGTTTCGGACTCTAGTTTTCATATTTGTTAACTGTTTTTCAAAGAAATGACAGAGCAATAGATAAATAGCGATATATTCTCCATTTGTGATATGGTGCCAAACACACTCTTATTCTGTACATATGTTTTTATGTGTTTTAGAGATTGAATTCAAATCAAATATTAAAGTTACTGCCCAAACTATTTCTGAATATGATGTCTACTTCATAAATATTTTTAAAATTATGGAAATATATGGTTCAGAACACTCAAACAATAAATGGAATTCAAGAGTCCATGTATATCATCTAGTGGAAAGTTTGGTTAACGCATCACAAACTCGTATTTAAAAGTTAATTTTTGAGAATTAACCTACATTGGCACAAAACTTGTTAAATGATGGGCGTTGAGTTCTTGAAGATTGGTAGTAAACATGTTTGTAAAAATTTTTTTTTATACAAAATATAAAAAATATTTTATTTTATTCTACATTTTCATCAATTTATACTTCAATAAAATTCCACAAATTTAATTTTATAACTGTTTACTAGTACTTCTAAAATAATCTGTAATGTTTCACCTTTAAAAAGATACCAATATTAAGTCTGTGCTCTTTAATATTCAAGTTTTATAACAATTTTAGCTGGAAAAGTTATTGTTATGTCTATGCTCAAAACGTTGAACTTACAGTTAAATGGCTAAACAGTTTTGTTTTCAAAAACTTTGAAATTAAATAGCTGTTAAACTCATCAAGATGCTGGCTCTAGGAGGCACTTCAGGACTAGAGTTGAGGAGCTCTGACATACAACAAAGGAATTTGTTGTTATTTTGTGTCTGTACAGTTGCATTTGAATGGCTGCCTATGCGGGTCAAATCGACCCGTGAACACAACACGTATAAAAATGCATGTATGTACATTTCACAACACATCATCAGCATGTTGAAACTGTGTATGCATGTTCATGACCCTAAATGAGAAAAAATAACACAATTTCAAGAAAAAACAACATGAGTTAAATAGTATTTCAGATAGATTGAAAAAATAAAAGATAGCTCATATTTACCATCTGTGGCTGACAAAATATTTTTCTGCATTGAAATAAGTGGAGAAAAGCATAATTTTTAGCTTCATAAGATAGTAAAAAAAACTAAAATAACAAAATTGAACCAATAAATGTTATTTTGGGTCTGTAGAGTTGCCTTAAAACATTAAAATAGATTAGAACAGTATGAACGTAACAAGTTTTTTTGTTTGTTTTTTTAATCATGTCAAAACAAAAAATCAGCATGTTGAAACTTTGAATGAAAGTTTATGACCCTAAATGAGAAAAGTCACACAATATCAAGAAAAACAACATAGTGTTTATACTATTAAACCTATGTTGTTTTTTCTGGAAATTGTGTGACTTTTTCAGAGAAATTGAAAAAAATAAATGATAAAGGAAAACTTTTTTTTAGTTAGTTTGTTTTTTTAGCTTCGTAGGATAGTAAAAAACTAAAATAATAAAATATAACCAATAAATGTTATTATTTTGGGTCTGTATAGTTGCCTTAGAACATTAAAATAGGCGGGTCAAATTGACCTGGGAACAGTATGAACGTAACAAAAAAGTTTGTGGACATGTCAAATCACATCAACGTGTTGAAATTTTTCATGTGTAGCGGGGCTAAGAATCGGAAAGAGAACTCTAAATTCACCTGACTACGCCACCCTGTCCAACAGGGAAAATAAATTATGAATTGGTCACCTATAAAGGACACACAGGAATGTGGTTTCAAAGACAGAGCCCTGAGACGTGGATACCAAAGTACAAAAGCTTTATTTCAACAACAATAAAATACTAACCTTAAAAATCATTAAACTGTAGACCGGATTAAATTTACAAACATAGAATACAAACTAACTAACAAAAACCGAGGCTTACCTATGGCAGGTAAGCTAATTTACTGAGCGCAAGGCTCCACCCGGTGCATAGGTCTCACTACACCATTCGTATACATACACACACACACACACACAATAAGATTAAGCGTGAACACACTGCACTCCGTGACAGAGTCCCACCACCGCACACGAGGGCCTGCCTGGAGGCCTCGGTTCCTGCAATAGAAGACCAAATAATCTCAAAACAAAAGAAATAATGCTAACAATTACACAACTACACTTAAATACAAAATCCAAAAGAAAATCAAAACACCTGCTATGAGGTTAAATGTCTCATCATATCGAGGTAGATGTTCATTACAATTTCATATAAACATACAAATAAAGTAACCAAAATTACATAGAAAACTGGTCTAACAGAGGAGGCCGATACACAGCGCAAACACACGCCAAAGAGCAGTTTCAAGTCACAGGGACTAAAGTCAACAAAGCAGCAGCATCAAAGAATGTTGCCCCGCAAGCTGCACTGAATGCAATGGATCCTAATCGAACTATTCCTCCTGAAAAGAATTAAACGTAAAATTATTTACCACCTAAAATACTATACTTCAATAGCGTAGTTGCACCTACCTTCATGTTGTCGCTATAGTCACGAGTCCGGTCGTACACACAAACGGACATCAACACGGCGAAAAAGGCACAGGATTACAGCCGGAGCATTTTGGATGAAAAAGGCAGCCGCCAACTATCCACTATGATGGTTGCCCATCGGAGAACTACAATCCGAATAAAACGAATTACTTCAAGCACACCTCTTGATGCTCACTAGTTAGCAGACACATACCTGTGAGACGGGGAGAGCCAAAACTGGAATGGGCGGGCCTCGGGCAGTGATGCACAATCGGTGCTCCAACATACAACGGTGCCTTAAAAGTCCCCTTTTATATACCCATGAAAGTATATGATTGGACAACTCATGCATTTGTGGCATATTTAAAGAACCATGCACCCACTGTCCATCCCACTACAATCTACCCCCCCACTCACGGATTGTCACCCCGACGATCCTACTACTAGATCCTCTTAACCTAATCCCAAGGCATAAAAATGCTTGCCACCATACCATGTATTTGCTGCAGAGAGACCCCGCCAGTGTCTCCCACTGCACGGGGAAGATGGTATAGATTTGGATGCTGGCCCGCATTTACACGTCTTGTCCTGTGTAAAGCACCCTCATCGGCCCCACCCAGGCCTTCAGGCTGCGACTCCTGCGAACGGTCTGTATCCCTAGCTGGAACCTGTCGTCCTGGCCCAATAGCAGGAACTGGCCCTGTAACACTCACCCACTCCCATGGACCAAGTTCCATCTCAGACGCCAGCCCACCAAGTTCTGGTTCAACATCGACTCGCTCTTGCACCAAAGCTAGCAAATCTACATCGTCCTCCTCCTCAACCACTGAGGATGTATCCACTACTGGGTCATGTGAAGGACTGCCATGGTTAGCAACAACAGTGTCCTTACAGACTCGACTCTTTAATAGTGAACGATGCACATTCCTTACCTTAGCCAGGTCATCTACAGGCGCAATGGTGTACACTACACCACCCCCCTGGGGTGCCCTAGTCACTTGATAAACCACTGGGCTCCACAGGTCCTGGATTTTATGACGGCCCCTTACCCCATAATCCCGGAAGTACACCCGCTGACCCTCCACCAGTGGTTCATCTCGGACATGCTGATCATGATGGGCCTTGCGCCTTTCAGCCATGACCTGCAACCGTTCACCTGCACCTGCAAAGGCCACCTGGAGCCTCGTTTGATGCTCCAAGACCCAGTCATGCACTCTACCCTCTCTTAACTGTGGGTTTCTCCCCAACAGGAAATCAACGGGCAGTCGCGGCTCCTGACAGAACATCAAAAAGTTTGGCGATTCCCCTGTGGCCTGATGAGGGGGGCTATTATAACTAAACACAACCTGGGGAAGACAAGCTACCCACTCTCGTTTCCTGGACACTGGCAGAGTGCGCAACAGATTATGTAAGGTGCGGTTAAAACGTTCACACTGGCCGTTACCAGCCGGGTGATAAGGAGTGGTACGAGAATGATCCACGATTTTTTTGTAGAGCTCACATAAGTGCTGTATTAACAAGGATTTAAAATTCCTACCCTGGTCAGAATGGAGGCGGCCCGGAACGCCAAACCGATAAAACCATTCTGTCACCAGGGTTTGGGCCACGGTCTCGGCTCGCTGATCCCTGGTTGGAACAGCCAGGGTATACTTACTGAAAACGTCAGTCATCACCAAGAGGTTTTCAATACCAGAGCTTGTGGGCTCCAAAACAGTGAAGTCCACCGCAAGAATGTCATTCGGCCTAGATGACAATAACCGTCCCATAAAACCCTAAGCAGGTGGCTGGGTGTCCTTAGCTGCCTGGCACCTATCACACTTCTGACACCAACTTGCTACATCTGAGGACATTCCCAGCCAATAACACCTTCGTCTCACCAATTCGTTGGTGCGCTCTCTGCCCTGATGGCCGTGTTGCTGGTGCAACTGCCTTAACACCTCGGACCTCAAGGCTACAGGCAAAATTAATTGCAACACCTCCTCTTTACCATTAAGACAGTGAACCCTGTGATAAAGCATACCATCTCGCTCCATCAAACGGTCCCACTGACGGAGCAATATTAAGGCTGCCTTAGTTATTCACCGTCGTTCATCAGGACCCGGGCGAGTACCTTGTCTCCAGAATCGCAACACGTCTTGGATAACCGGGTCAGCTGCCTGCAACGAACCCAACTCACCGGCTGAATAACCAGGAAGCGTAGAAACTACACATTGGGTCGCTATTCCAGCAGCAACCCCCCCAGTTAATGGCCACAATGACTCAGGGATTGCAGTGCCTGGGGCCAACCCATCCAACACACCAGGTTCCAGGGGGTCCCTCCCTGAAAGTGCATCTGCATTTTTATTGCTCTTACCTGAACGATACTTGATCTCAAAATCGAAGGCCGCCAGCTGAGAAGCCCAACGCTGCTCAGTCGCCCTAAGCTTTGCAGAAGCCAGGTGGCTAAGGGGGTTATTATCTGTAAATACCACACACTTATTACCCAACAAGTATTCGCGGAACTTCTCTGTCATGGCCCACTTGAGCGCAACAAACTCCAGCTTCATAGAGCTATAGTTGGACATGTTGCGCTCAGTGGGCCTTAAACTACGACTGGCATATGCCACTGGTCTTACCTTACCCTCATTTTCCTGGGAAAGGACTGCTCCTAGACCTTGATGGCTGGCGTCCACCTCTAGGATAAAGGGTTTAGAGAAGTCTGCATATACAAGTACTGGGGTGGTGATAAGTTTTCCTTTTAACCCCTCAAAGCTCACCTGACATCTCTCACTCAAGGCACTAGCAAAGCTCCTACCTGTCTGTTTACCCTTTACACCAGCAAACTCACCTACCAGCTTATGCAGAGGGGCAGCCAACTTGGCAAACCCCTCCACAAACATGCGGTGAATAGCGAGAACCCAGGAAATGATCTAAAAACTCTGTGCACTGGAGGGACGAGGCCAAGGGGCCAACAGCCTCGTCATTACTAGGATCGTTGCCACTCCCATGGCAAGAGATAACCAGGACCAAAATAGCTCACCTATCGCGGAGAGGAAGGCACACATCTCAACCTAGCCTTTAACCCTTCCTGGTCCAGACAGCCTAAAACAACCTCCAACCTTTCCAAATGCTGAGCAATAGAACTGGAGAACACCACAATATCGTCTAGATATAAAAGTAAAGACTGACACTGCTGGTCCCCAAATAACCTCTCCATAAGTTGCTGGAAGGTAGAGGGGGCATTGCACAACCCAAATGGCATTTGGTTCCATTCGAACAGGCCAAATGGGGTGCAAAAAGCGGTCTTCTGCTTATCCCCCTCTGTGACAGGAACCTGGCTATACCCACTAGCTAAATCCATGGTGGAAAACCAACAGGCCCCTGTCAACGCATCCAGCGACTCCTCAATCCGAGGCAAGGTAAACGCATCCCGTCTAGTCTTGGCATTTAACTGGTGGTAGTCAACCCACAAGCGTAGACCAACATCCTTTTTTTTTTACCAACACAATTGGAGAGGTGTACGGGCTACAACTTTCCCTAATTATCTGAGACTCTAGCAGCTGATTAATGTGGGCCCTAACAACCTCATACTCAGAGGGAGGTACATGGCGATGTCGCTTCCGCACTGGCACATCGTCTAACAGTGGAATATCATGAGAGATGAGACTTGTACATCCCAAATCACAATCATGTTCAGAGAACACTGTCTGATACCTCCTAAGCAAGGCCCTTACCTTGCCCTGTTCTAATTCTGGCAATGCAGTCAGGTCCACCGCTGAAATCTGTTCTGAAACCGTGGAACTAGTTGCTAGGGTGGCTTGAGAATAGACATTTGCTGTCAGGGTCTAACTTCAGTAACACCTGCTGGCAAACTAACAACCTGCACTCTAACCAGAGTGCCTAAAACTCTATGTGGAAAGAGTAGGACATCAGACGTGCCTATGTTAACCACCGGCACATAAACTGAGCCTCCAGTCACTCGCAACAAGGCGGGGGAGGCTAACAACCCTTCAGGTAACCCAGACTCAAACAGTACTGTACTACCTGCCAACTGTTCTACACAAGTTGCCGCAACCAACTTAATAGTACCGCCTGTGACGCGACATGCCCGAGGACCACGCACCCATACCTTAGTCATGCACTCAACAGAAGGTTGCTCACTACCTTGATGGCAGTGTTGTAAGGCTTGAAAAACTGAAAGCGGTGCGCTAGAGACCGGGGGAAAATCAAACAAAGCGGGGCCATGCTATCCAAAGAGTTCCTGGTAGCATCGCCCGAGTACATTCATCCCCAATACACCAGGGACTCGAGAGCGTAAGCCACCCGGAGGATCCCTGACCACCAGCACCCCACATCGTGGTACCATCCTACCACACAGCCCAATGTCCAACTCCATATAACCAATATATGGGATTGAAAGCCCATTTGCAGCCCTTAGTTGCAACCATGAACACGACCTCAAGCGCTCTTGACCCCATGGCTCAAAATGTTGAACGAAGCAACTTTCCGTAATGGTCGATACCATTGAACCTGTATCAATTAAACAAGGGACCGACACACCACCGATTAAAACATCCAGATGCGGACAGGGGGACATTAAATTTGGAATTAAACTGGATTTCTTACCGTCAGAGCCAGTCTTTTTCCCAGCCGAGCTGTGGCTCTTCAGTTCAGCGGGAATTAGTTTTCCGACATTCTATTAGCTTGCGGCTGCCCACCTCCAACTGCTTGATCAACATGATGATGCAAAGGTGACATAACACGTTCCCCCTCACATTCCCGTGCAAAATGGCCAGGTTTTTGACACTGCCATACAGATAATGGGTCCAATCCAAAAAGATTGACTACCGGGGCAGAAATGAGGACTCACTGCAAACGGGGGCCAAATTTTTGTTGTTTTTTTTTTGTTTTTTTTTTTCTCTGGGTGAGTGATTTAATTGTCTGTTGTAACATTGAACATTTCTCTAAGTTCCCCATTCAGACTTATGCATGAGACGAGCCACAATGCCCTTGTACTTCATACTGAAACCCATGTGCCAAAGGAACAGAAAGGCTTCGACCGCTTGCACCGCCCGGCATTCCCTCATGCTCCCAACGAATAGCTTCGCCACGCACCTCCAAGAGTGTAGAATGGGGCTGGCGACGAACCAATTGTTTCAGTTCACGGCGAAGGGAGGTGTCGCAAACATATTCAACAAATTGATCTCTTAATAAAATCTCCGCATTTGGCATGGCAGTAGGGGACTTCTGCCTCACTTTCTCTAGGAGGCCCATCAGGGCCAGGGAGAACTCCAACAAGGTTTCCCCCTCCCGTTGCCTCCTAGAGAAAAAGGCTTCCTGCAGGGCAACATAAGACTGGGAACATCCATATAGCTCTTGCAAAATAGAAAAAATTCTCTCTGGGTCACCACGCTCAGAAACAGAGCGATGCCGAACCTCCTCACACGCGTCCCCTCCTAGATGATCAAATAAGAAAAATGCCTGATCTGCCACTGACAAATGACGAGTTCTTATACAAGCTTTTGCTTCCTCGATCCACTCATTAATGCCAATACCCGATCTACCATCAAATATTGGACATTTTCTATCCCTCGGGATAAACACAAGACGTTCGGTTAATGTGGCACTAGCACCCACTGATTGACCAGTACATGGCACTGAAAATTCTTGAGAAGGGCCAGCTATTGGACTGGAGGGGGCAGCATGGCTCTGCTCCTGGCGCAAGTTTTCATTATCCGCCTTTAGCTGAGCAACAAGTTCCCTCAATGCCCTCAATTCCTCTTCCATTTTTTATTTATTATTTTTTTTTTTTACTACCACAAACCAATCACATACCCCAAACCATCAATAAAAAAAAACTAGGGGGAAACCCCCCATGCTGGAATGCTCCAACGTCCACTGAATGACACTGGCTTTGTTCCCAACAATAAACCAAAAAAAAAAAAAAAAATCCAGCCACATCACCGTTTTTAAAGCATTTTACCAAAATACAATAAAATCCACGATGGCAAAAATACAGAGCGAAACAAACCCTTCCGACTACGCCAGAATGTAGCGGGGCTAAGAAACGGAAAGAGAACTCTAAATTCAGCTGATGTTCATTACAATTTCATATAAACATACAAATAAAGTAACCAAAATTACATAGAAAACTGGTCTAACAGAGGAGGCCGATACACAGCGCAAACACACGCCAAAGAGCAGTTTCAAGTCACAGGGGCTAAAGTCAACAAAGCAGCAGCATCAAAGCAGCAGCATCAAAGAATGTTGCCCCGCAAGCTGCACTGAATGCAATGGATCCTAATCGAACTATTCCTCCTGAAAATAATTAACCGTAAAATTATTTACCACCTAAAATATTATACCTTAATAGCATAGTTGCACCTACCTTCATGTTGTCGCTATAGTCACGAGTCCGGTTGCACACGCAAACGGACATCAACATGGCGAAAAAGGCACGGGATTACAGCCGGAGCATGTTGGATGAGAAAGGCAGCCGCCAACTATCCACTATGCCGGTTGCCCATCGGAGAACTACAATCCGAATAAAACTAATTACTTCAAGCACACCTCTTGATGCTCACTAGTTAGCAGACACATACCTGTGAGACGGGGAGAGCCAAAACTGGAATGGGCGGGCCTCGGGCAGTGACGCACAATCGGTGCTCCAACATACAACGGTGCCTTAAAAGTCCCCTTTTATACAGTATACCCATGAAAGTATATGGTTGGACAACTCATGCATTCGTGGCATGTTTAAAGAACCATGCACCCACTGTCCATCCCACTACACATGCATGTTCATGACCCTAAATGAGAAAAAAATCACAACACTTCAAGAAAAAAATAAAATAAAACATTTTTTTTTAGTTAACTGATATTTCCGACAACTCAAAAATCAAATCGGGTCAAATTGACCTGGAACAGTACATGAGGGTTAAATTTGAGTCTATTCCCAAATACGGTAGTAGACCATACCCAAATTTATGATTAGATGAATTGTATCCTAAGCACACATACACATGCGCACACACACAAACATGCATCTTTACTTCAGCTGACACACTTTATGTATGTAGCTCTGTTTTTACACACCTCTGTCAACACTATAAATTTGAATCATGTGTTGGGGGTCATCTTTAATTCATGTGCCTGTCTTCATAAATCTGTTTTGTGCAATAGCCTATACCTAGCCTGTTTTAAGTATGTAAATAAGCCCTCTACTCTTGAGAGATTTTATGCAGCTTAATATGCATCTGATTTGCATGGTTGCTGAGTTAGCCTTTCCTTTGAAGGGCTAAATTAGCCCCCAGTAAAAGCAGAGGCTGCATTGTTGCTTTAATTTAGTAGATACACTGATTGACAACCAATGTCTTAAAGTAATGAACAGTTTGACCCTGTTGTTTATAATGCTTTGCTGAACATTAAAGAACACACTCGCACATTTATGTGCTGACAATTGTCATATGAAGATGTAGTTTGAAGTCGTTTACTCCTTGATCATGAATGATCATTATGAGAGAGTGCAATCACAACCATGCACATTGATGAAAGTGCACGTTCCTCTTTGCTTTTTTAAAAAAATCATACAGTTAAATATGATCATGCCTCTTTTACCACACAAGGGCTATTTTTACTGTCTTTTGCTGTGAACATAATTGCATTTTCTTGAATATGACTTAAATGATATTTTCTCAAAGTGTCAGCTTAATTTTGTTGTGATTTTAACATAACATAAAGCTGATTTAATAGCTGATGTTTAAGATTCTTAATTATTCTGCTGACCCTTCAATAAGCTCTTCCTGAAAAATAATACTGATCAGTCGTACATTGGTAGTTGTTCATGACCACCATATTGTCAGATACACACCACATTTTTAATCTAATATATCAAATAATATTTTAATATTACAAATTAGTTTCAAGTTAATCTCACTCAAATGTATATTAATTTGTCTGTCGATTAAGGTGGTGGAAATAATAACTAAGGCATTCACATAACCTCTGATTGTGTCTGAGTTGTGAAAGTGTTCAGGTCATTTTTCTTATAGAGTGTAATTGCTATCAGATAAAACTAAGATCCTCTTTAAGGAGGTTAACGGATCAGTTATTGTTGTAAATATTTTTAAATAATATATAAACAATTAAATTAAAAAGCAACAGGCATATTTTAACATGCATTTTTTTTTCTGTCAATGCCATGTATCAATATTTGCCATGCCCACTACCAGCTTAATAATTATATAGTTAATTCAACCCCAGGTATTTGGAAAAAATGGTAATTACAATGCCTTCAGTCAGCTCCAGCGAGAAGGATGAAAGCTTAATGGAACATAGAGGAATACTCAGAGAAGCCATTCATGACAGTCAATGAAGCAAAAACAATAAAGTGGTATTTATTTATTATTGAAGAATAAAATACCATTCCAGGACATCTGCCCCATTTGATTAATAAAGTCCTGTTTCTTTTAGGTTTAAACCCCCCCCCCCCCCTCCCCGCCCCCCCCCCCACCCCCCCCCCACCCCCCCCCCCCCCCCCAAAAAAAATACTCAAGACCAGTTCCCAAAAAAACTCCGGATATGTGCGAAGAAGGATTTATGCACATTTTAACTGTGTTAACTCTGCTTAGTTAAAGAAACGTGATTGCTTGACACCAACTACTCAGCACAGCTGAGGATGGAGGGCTTATCAGAAGAAACATGCTGCTGAGGAAAGGAAAGCTGTGGCTTTCCGTGACCCACTGGCATTGCATTTGCCTGAGGAGATTATGAGGGCAGTAGGTGACAAAGTCAGCTCGGACTCAGAGCTTTGCATCAGTTGGGCTCATTCTAACAGTAAACAACTGTAATGTTCATAAAGCCACAAAGAATAAATATGCTAGTTTTCTTTATTTTTCCACATTGCACTAGTTGGCTTTATGTATTTAACCCCTTAAGTGCCACCCCCCATTTTTGAACATTGACGTGAAAGTGCACTATCCAAACTTAAGAGTGATTATATTCATGAAACAACATGCGCATACAAGCTAGTGGTGGACTCCTTTTAAGAAGACAATCGCCAGATATATGCAGAAGGGAAAAAATTCCATTTCAAAACCTTTAAATCTATCAAAAAGTTTATAGAAAGTGTAATTACTGTAAGAACAATGGAAACTAAATGTACCCAAGTATTTTATTGGTAATAAGAGTAAAGTATATTTTAACAACAGTATTATTGAATCCAAAATGGATATACAAATAAGGCATTATGTTTACAGAAGTTTGTTCAGAATGAAGTTGATATAAAAAAAGGGCAGGGCCGGGTCCTGGTGAGATTGTATTTCGGAGCTTATACCACAGACAGCCACCGGGTGCCATCCCAAGATCTAGTACTGCTGTTTGTTGATGCATTTGTTTATGAACAAAGGTCGACATTTACTCTGTCCACAATATACTTTATTAAAAAAATAACGACCAAATATGGAATCTTGAGACTCGGACCTACAAAAGAGGGTACTTTGGTCACGATGATGAAAACCTTGTGAGTCTAAAAAGCACTGTAATACATTTTGAATTGACACTGACTCCACCCTTATAAGGGGAGGAGAAGGAAGCACGCGCATATGGTTTTAGAACAGCACATGTCTGATTTAACAATGGTTTTCACAGGATGAATTCCGAGGTTTTAATCTTTCAAATAATATATAATTTATGATGATTACTAAAATATGTGATAGAGTTAATAATTAAAGTTGTCAAACACCCATAGCCCCCTGTATAAAAAGGTTCTTTAAACTTAATTGGTTGTGCCTCTTGCAATACCTACTAACAATCACTTTTTTTAATTCAAGAGCAGCCTGTGGCAAACACTGTTTCCTGATTATTTTAGTCCTTTTTAAAATAAAATCTCAAGTATTTTATAACAACTGTATTAGTTTTTTTTCAGTCAATGAATGGTGCACATTTTAGCTCTATAATTTTATTTTGACAAATTAATCTCTGTTGTGGCTGGAGCAGTCAATGTGGAACAATTTTGCACATCCATTGCAACATATCAATTCCTCTCCACAAATGCAATATGATTTGTTGCAATAGTGTTTAGTAGAAAATTACATAAAGGCCTTTTATCTCATGAGGACTTTAGTCGCATTGTACACTATCTAAAATAATGTTAGTAAACTTAACAATTTACCAACATGTTACCTATTCAAAAAGGATCATACATTGTTCTTCAAAAATGTTTGAACAAACATGTAAGCCTAATAATTTCTTAGGTTTAAAATTTGTGTAGGTTTACACAATCATTCCTTAGGCTGACACACTTACTTTTTTATTAATAATTTTTACTAGAAAATAAAAAAAAGTACAGTTTTACAGTGTTACAGTGAAAAACAAAAAAACACTGACTGTATTCATTGCAATAACAATTTGTTAACTCAGAAAGACCCAAACAAGTTTCCACAACATGGTATGTTCTAGTTTAGTGATCTCCAACCCTGTTCTTGGAGAGATCTTTTCCTGCGGCTGCATCTGAAAACTAAGGCAACTGACTTGCTGACTCGCTGCCGCATGAGGCAACGACTTTGCAGGCAGCATTTTGACTCAAAGGCACCTCATGAAACTGATTTCGGACTGGCTTCTGAGGCAGAGTAACGGTTTAATGATCTACAGCAAAATATAGAGAGCTTTGGTGATAACTAAGTGAATATTTCCTTACTGCAATATTAATTTCTCACTAGAAATGACATCAAAAGTGGAAAACGTTGATCAGAAACATACATTTACACACAAACTGACCACCGACCTCAATTTTCAGACGCCAAATTTATTTTTTAGCTCAACCGTCACGGAATGGAACGCACAGGATTGTGGGATATCAAAGGCAGTGAAGGATACATCTATGCTGCCTTCAAAAATCGGCCAGATGAAGGCATCTCATGAGACAGGAACTGAAGCTAACATTGAATTCGGATGTGCCTTGATGCCTTCCTACCTTGGAATGCATCCTCCGAAGGCAGCCTTTTTCACTTTTCGGATGCAGCCAGTATCTCTCCTGGAGCAGGGTTGGAGACCCCTGTTCTAGTTATTTTAGAGAGGCAATTCTTAACGTTGATTTAAGAAAATAGATGTGGGGAAAATGGCAACATAGGTTAAACCATAAAATCATTGTTAAATTGCTTCAGCTAACAGAGAGCAGCTTTGTCTATACCACCATAGTGTTTAACCAGCTTCTTCACAATAACTGTATTACTGTTTCCTGAAAGTAACATACTGATTTTGTCTGATGTGTGTGTCAGGGCCTCTGAGCCTTATTAACCAGCAGGAGCAATCCATCTAGAATTTTACTGCTTCACTGCCACTGCAAGAAGTCATTTCCAAAAACCAGTGAACTGCACTCACCAGAGCCATTCTCTTGAATATGGCAGAACAACGATTAGATGAATAAGCAAGAACTGTCTGCACTTTAATACAAACCAATGACTGCATAAGGGTCACTCTAAGGAAAGGATGCCATTTGTGTGACTTACTGTTGGTAAGAAAAAAAAAACTGTTGACCTCTAATCTACATATTTGTATAAATGCCACTGTTTCCTGAGATTAAAAATCTGCATTGATTAAATGTGAGTTTGTTATAATACTCTTGTCAGTTAACATCCACTCCTTCTCCTTGGTCTTTCTGTTGTCACTTTGTCCGCCCTGATAAATTACTGTATCAGGCTTTACAAGCACACATGCCCTCCACATAGTTGTTCCGGCCACAGTGGATGACCACAGTTGGGTAATCAATTTGAAATCCTTCCAGAGAGAATGGAGGTGTTTTTCTGTAACTTATCACCTTAAAGTGGGGAAGCATTCGATTTGACCATCACCAAACTGGCCTATAAGATCCAAATAAATCCTTTCACCAAGACTTTTAAGATTTATGAGCTGTATTATCCCTACTGTATCAGTAGGGTTACTCTATCCATTTGGGAGGACATACATTGGAAATGTCAAAGGCAAAAGACAATTAATTCCTGGGCATGAAAGCAGTATCAGTGTTACCAGCATCTTAGTGAAAGCTGTTAGTATTATATGTACTTGTTATTAATACTGCCTTTGTGTATGCTGAGTCTGACATGGTGAAGAAAATGGTTATAACATCAGAAAACCAATGTACTGGAGATGATTTCCTACAGTGTTGGAAAGTGGATCTTCTGCTAGTGCCTAAGGCAAGGAGAGAAATCCAAGATGATTCTTTAGCATTATCTGGACTTTGCAAGCTGTCTACTTCTCACTGCTGGTGATATATGGCAACTATCTTTTCTTGGCCATACCTTAACTTTTTTTTTGCACATGTATGCTATAAAGAAAATAATCACAATTTTGTAGTCTAGAATCTTACCTTACAAGATAATAATAATCAAATCCACATGCATACATTCTGAAAAGCATGCTTCCTAATATTAATGGGGTGAATAAATAAAGGGAGGTATTTGCATGCTAATTAGCATTAATGATCTTTTTTAGAACAATGATTAACTCCAGAGTGTTCATCTGGGATTGAGTGCCATAGGGAGCCTACAGAGCCAGCTGCTGATACCAGCATGGAATGTTCTCGAATGCTTCTATGCATTTACCATGAACTGCAAATGCATTCATGATTGCAGTACTTGGGCGCATGTGCCTTGTCTTTGCCAAATTGGTGTTATATTAACAAAACTAACAGTCTTTGCATACTGTAAATGTGCAAACTAGTTAAGTAATAGCTGGGGTTATCTACAATTGCACTGGCATATGGGGTTACTCACTTTAGTAAAGCAAGAGTTCTTGCTAATATATTTTTTTCAATTCTGTGAAAATCATATAGTTTTTTTTTTTTTTTTTTACAACCAGTCAGTAAAGACAGTTTTAACATAAATGTATTTCTAAATCAATTCATTAAAACAAAAGAATGCAGTCTATAGGTGAAATGTTAAAGGTAATAATTAGGAAAACAACACACAGCTAATTTCAAACAATTGTGTGCTTAAAGTCCCCCTGAAGTCAAAAATTGTATCCTTTAAAATTCATCTTTGATCATCAAAATTACGTATTTAAATGGTTTTTATTGTGAAAATAATTTTCTCATGCCTTAAAATAGCTTGAATGCAACTCTTCACCCTTGCCTCATTTACTATACGTGGCTCTATGAATACGCAAATTAGCCCCGCCTCCACTCAATCACACACCAGCCAGCCATGAGCCAGCGCCTCCTGATCCACTAAATGAACTGTAGTAAACGCGATACAATGGTAATGGCAAGAGGAAATATTGGTTTAACTAAGCCATATGTGTTTGAACCAGAAATAAGCTGGTATGCTCAACATAAGCAAGGAGACTGATGGCTAAAGGCTGATTAATACTTCTGCGTCAGACCTACGCCATAGCTTACGCATAGACGCACACCCATACGCTGTAGCCTGACGTGCACCTCTCCAAAAATCTAACAGCGCGTCAATTTTAAGCTGACCGCAAGTGAGTTTTGTGTGTTTATGTGCACTTTAATATACTTTAATGTTACACCTTCTTATATAAAATAAAACAAAGCAAAGAACAAGTGTCTTATCATTTATTATACTACATAGCATTATACATCAGTAGTTGTCCGCAACAAACAAACAATGTTGATCTGCCGTGGTACAAGTCCTTGTGCAGATTGAAGGAATGCCATCATCTCCTGTTCCGTTGTTGTCTCCTTTTTGTAGTTTTAAATAATGATTTTATAATTTGATATTTATTTGCCGCCATCACGGCTATAATGCTTCTTCGACGAGCTGCTTCTTCTTCGGCTTTTGCCGTGGTACTGCAGGTTAAACCAGCAACATGCCCGTGGACACTGCTGACTAGCGGTTTGCATGTGTACTGCACGTTGACGCAGACAACGATGCAGAAGTATAAATGAAAACTGACGCATAGCCTACGGCGTAAAGGCTACGGCGTAGGTCCGACGCAGAAGTATAAATCCTAACTCTGTGAGGTAACATTATCTGTTTGCGCTGGTTCGTACACGGATAATGACTGATACAACTGTTTTTACAAGTGGACAACTACAGTGGATACTGTGACATTCGTTCAATTTACTTACTTGACAATGTTGTGTCCTCAAAATGCATTGAAGACTCAAATGCAGCCGTTTGTGATTCTTAATTCGCGCCCGCGAGCATACGCGTGTGAAGTGCAGATGCCAATGCGGGAGAGGTGCGTCTGACTCCAGGCTACTTTTACACTGTTGCCGTGGGTTATTATTCAAGTTAGCGGTTCTAAATACAAATAAATAAGCGCTAACAGCACATGACATCGGGAAAATATGGGGAAATATTAACAGTTAGCGAAACATCTACAGAAAAAATATAACTGTTACCGAATTAACCTGGCTGCCTTCTCACTAGACCCTCTGCTTTGCATCACAGTTAATGATATGCTAATGATAGGAGCCCTTGACGCAATTGGTTATTGAATTGTGACGTAGCAAAAAAAGGGCTGTTTCAAACGTTTTTCTTTGACTGCCTTTGTGAAACTACAGTTTTAAGGAGAAAACACTCAGCAATGGTGTTGATAAATGGATTGGCACATGGTTTGTCTAAAAGCATATTAATAATACCACATAGACAAATAAACAACATAAAAAAAACTGGATTTTCACCACAGGGAGACTTTAATACTCTTATTACTCTTTTTAAAAGTATGCTAAAGTGTACTATTTCACAAGGGCATTCTTACCTCATGAATTAAGAGTGTGTAGTGGTCAGTGGTGTAGTTTTGACATGTGTGTTAAACAGTTAGTGATGTTATAGTGAGTGGTGTTTTGTGTGATGTTACTGTCTTTGGTTTAACCATTTTAATGAAGTGTATAGTAAGATAACTGACAAAAGGCTATTTTTAAACTTATAAATCATAACATTGTCTGGAATTAGTAACAAGAGAAATAAATAAATATTGCATTATCGTAGCATGATAACTTTGTCTGATTGCAAAATCTGAGATTTTCATATGCAAATGTCCACACAATTGTACCCAGCTGGTGTGTCAGCACTAGCACAGAAAGCCACAAAAATATCAAGAGGACACTTCTCCAGTCCTTGTTTTACCCAGTTGCATTAAATGTCATGTCAGGGCCTGACAGAGTGGATTTGGGCCGTTCTAACGGGTAATGCCACAGGCTTTCAGCAGAAGTCAATGGGAGCATGGCGTCGTTTCTTTAAAGCAGGCCACAATAATTGGGCACACTTAACCATGCATGCTCTCCTACTGGGCATGCCTGTGGCTGTCTGGAGGTGCTGGACGCCATGTGGTCTTACAAGCCAGAATTTTCTTGTCTTACTCTTATAAGCTCTTTTGCATGTTCGGTTAACCAGGGGTAGTGTGATAATTGCAATTAAGAAGTGTTTCACTGCAAAATTGATCTAATAAATGAGGTGATGTTTTACTCGTATGTAACACAAAAAGACAATTAAACCATCCACTATGTCTTATCCTTACAAAACGACTGCGTTGTCAAACACAACTTGGGCTATTATTTGTGCCTCAGCAGCTCAGAGACGGTCATGCAATCTGCCAGAAAAAGCTTGTTAGCCCACTCAGGCTTGCCATGTTATGACAGTTATTAGGGGATGGAGTAATTGTTTTGGATTCGAAATGATGTAAGAGATGGCAAAGCAAATTAGGCATTGGCCAGGCTCTCTGATTAGCAGAATAAGCAGAAAGCATATTTTACTTCAGCTCCTTCAGTTATCTCTGCAGCTACGTTTTAATAGATTAACATTCTAGCTTTTTTTCTGTCTGCCATTCATAGAAATAATCATGTTTGGGTTAAACTATCGTTCATCCTTAACATGGAATTAGTTCTGCTAAATTAAGCATCTCAAATAGTTCAGTGCACTTGTTGCCGCTTGCAAGCTTATGCTACATGAATTCACTAGCCTAGCAGTGGAAAGATGATTTGCAATGTCCATTGCTCTAAAATGTTTAGCTTTGTTTGTCTTGAAACATGTTGTTGCTGTGCCATAAGAAAATGTATTAACACTTCTAGTCAAGCTATTGTTGTTGCAGCATTTTATTCACCACCTTTATAACTCCTATCTAAATGAACTATTTTATACTTCTGAAATAGCAATGCTTGCTTCTAGGTCATGGGTTTGCTGTCAGACCTAATATCAACCAAGGCTCATTGGAAATACTTGCCTCTAAATACATTTCTGCAACACTGTTGTTATGTACCTTACTGCACATTTCGAGGCAGTTTCAAAGCGAAATGTCTAGTGAGTGGCGCTAAAATGCGGGTTCAATATGTGACCCTGGCATGTTTTTGTTACATTAATGTAGGTGCATATTGCTGTGTTTTTATTACGTTGATTCAGGTACATATTGCAGTGGTTCATAATTCAAATTTATGTGGAGTGTTGCTAAAAGTTAATGCTCTATACGGGAAACAGGTCAATTTAGCTCAAAGGGAATCATTTAAGATTTTAAAGGGAATTTGGACAGAATCACTGTTTTATGGCTGATCACTGAGACGGCCAGCGATTCATTGAACGAGCCATATGACATCAACTCTGCAATGGATATTTATATCCAAAATATAGTGAAAACACTATTAATTAGTACAGTAACAAGATCGGCAGTTTAAGACATTAACTTGTGAGCACGAAACACAAGATACTTCTCTTTTTAATATAAATAAGGTTTTATTGGATAAATCTAAGACATATAATGTAATTTAACACATAAACGCACGCATTCACACAAGTTGCAAAAAGAGAGACAGTGAGGAAATAATGAGTTTAAGAGAATGAAAATGTGAAATCCCAAGTTTATAGCAATATGTGCAATTGCATAGACCTGAACAACCATCAATCACTTAATTAACCCTCGCATTGAGTTTCTCAATGAGGTTAAAATTTATATTAAGTGCACCAGTTCAGCTAGTATCTGGAGGTACTTGCTTTGCGTTTCCTGTATCGGGGTTCCTTTGTTGTGGCGTCGCTGATTGGCTGGAAGTTCGTCCTTGGGGAAGCCAGTGGTTGGCGGTTGGCTGACGACGCGAGGCTGTGGTCTGAAGTGAAGTTTAGACACACTCTTTCAGAGATTGGCTGTTTGGGCCAACACGTACTCTCGGAACCACGAAACTCGCAACGGAATAGAAACAAAAGAAGAAGTAAAGTAACGTTTGACGCGACTAGGTGGCGTTTCTTTCTCCTCATGGTTTTTGGAGTAGCTGGTGTGTAGCCAGAGCCCACGCTCAAAGCGCTAAGAAGCATGACTGAAACACGAATAAAACGAAAAGTTCTAAAAAGCCGCGTGGCTAAAAAGCATATAACTAAAAAGTCGCATGGCTAAAAAGTATATAACTAAAAAGCCGCATGGCTAAAAACGAAAAGCTAAAAGCTAGACACAAAAAGCAAAGTTTTGATGGTGTCCTGAGTATTTAAACCTGGCTGTTTAACACACCCCAAATGGTGTTTTGCCTAATTAGATGTCGTGTTTGCTCGGGGTGTTTTGTATATTTCTCCTCCCCATTCATAAATCAAATGTATTTTTATCGGTCACATGGTCCGCGTTTTTCCCGCTCTTGCAGAGTATAATTTTGGACATGATTTCTATAACAAGAATATGATACATTTTGATAAAGAATTGATTGGAAGAAACGTTTCAAGCAAGAAGATTCAAGCACACGCATACTAAACATGAATATGAACCCTTAAACTATTCCATAGTTATTAAAAAGACATACACAATAACTGATTAACAAGATAGTCTGATGTGTGGGTTACATACATGAGATGGGTTTTTGCATGAGAAATGATTAGTTGCTCAGTTCCTTTTAGTGTCATTTAGATGCATAGTTACATGGAACTGCGTCCTGTCCATCTCTTAACATAAGGACATTTCTGTGAATGTATGTAGACCAGAGATTAAAATGTCTGTAAGGAATTTTAGTTTGTTCTCTGTCGTGAGGTGGGGGAAGTCAATTCCAAAGCGCTCGTGATTGTAGTTACTATCACGGGATGGTCATGCGGTCATCTCTTTTACCATTTAATCTTGATTACTTGCCCTACAATTGACAATCTCCTTCCTGAGTTGTTAGGATCAGTGTGTTTGTTCCTTTTGTGTTTATGTTGAAAGCTGTTCTGTGAAAGAGTTGTTCAGGCTTGCTTTAGACTGGCTAGTGCTAGGGTCTGATTTATGAACATCCTGTGTCTTGGGCCTCTGTGGAATTTGGCTCCTCATGTTTCAACCATATTTTGACCAAATCTTAGATTGTCTGATTCGGTCTGATATCCTACAATCGTGTTGAAAATATCCCCTACACCAAACCCACCCATAAACCCACCCGATAGTGTTAACAAATGCAAAACTGGTATACAAACAGATTTGTTGATGCAACCGTGCCATTTAACCTTTCGTTATATGCAGGTTTTGAGCTGGTTGTGGTGTAAAACAGTAGTTTTCACGGATTTGTACCCATAGTGCTTTACCCTCTCATGGTCGATCTCCATACTGCGTGAGCTACCCGAACAACCTACGAATATACACCCCCAGATATTAACGTATATTTGATGCTAACATTCAAAAGTATCAGTTTTAAAATGTCGCAACATGTTAAAATTGTTTTGAATTCATAACTTGAAAGGGTACAATGGTGCTAAAGGCAGCCCGGGGTAAAAGGCGCCTTTGATATTATTTTCCTATAAACCACTAAATGGCAGAAAAACTTGGCGCAGCACTTTCCAAAACATAAGTATACATTTAGATACGTTTTTTCAGAAATTTATTAAGAGGCACGTATTTCCGATGAGCCTATGTTGCCTAATATATAATGCAAAGGCTATCACAAAACTATAAACTCTTAAGTGTGCTACTGAAGCAGTTTTTGATCAGGAATAGACCTATTTGGGGGAAAAAAACAGATGTTTTTTTTTCTAATGCTGTGATCCTGTTAAAGGTGGCAGTTGCTACACACAGCCAAGAACAGTACAATTAAATGACAGATTTTCACAGATTTTCCTCTGATCTTTTCCTCATATTCTAGTATGGCTTATTTTGCCTTCAAACAGCATATTTGCACTTCCAAGCATCATACTGACACATATACAATTCATTTGATCTTCGAGTTCTTGAGAGCACTGTAAAGCAGGGTTTTGCAAAGTTTAGCTCCAACCCTAAGTAAACACACCTGAACAAATGTATCAAATTATTCAAGATTACTTGCAGATTACAAACAGGTAGGGGGGGGGGGGGGGTGGGGGGGGGGGGGGGGGTGTTTGGTATGGTGGAACTAAAGTCCATAGGACACTGGTCCTCCAGGACTGGAGCTGAATAGCTCTGCTTTAAAACTTCTAGGGCAATTTCAGTCCTGGGGTACCATTCCTCTGCACATTTTGTTTCTCTCTTATCTGATGCCCTCAGTTCAGTTCATGGATCTCTTTCCTAATGAGCTGATGATCTGAATCAGATGAATTAAATAAGAAAAACATACAAAATGTGCATCGCTGGGCTGTAGGTTGCCAAGCTGAGGGGACAAATGGGTTGAAATTGGTATGCGTCGATCGTGTGAGAAAGATGCGTTTCATACAAGATCTGGCAACTGGACAACCTTGAAATTTGATTGTCATGATTATTCATAAAATGAGGTTTGGCCCATACAAATTACGGGAGTTTTATCGGAAGCGAATGTAGCAAACATATAAACTATGAATATATATATGCCCAGTGGGATTTTTTTTTAATAGAAAGATTAAAAATATGGGAGAAATACGGGAAAATATTTAAATGGGATGACAGCGGGATAGAATGGTAAAATACAGGAGAATCCCGGGAAAAACGGGAGGGTTGACAGGTATGGCTATGAGGTCACAGAGATCCGGACCTCTTTAAATTTTTCACGTTCAAAGATAAAATTTGTTCTCTAAATGACTAATCTGCTGTTTAAAACTCTTCATATGAGTGTCTGCATGTATAATTAACCCGTTTAATCCTACATTTTCCCCAGACATGAAACTATCCAAATGATGTGTCATTATACCCTTGAAATAAGCAATCTTTTTTTTTTTTTTTTGGAAAAGTGTATGAAAAAATGTGTTTTATGGTCGGTCAAAATTGTAACCGGTGGGATAATGTGTGTACTGAATTAACATATTTCTGCAGTCATAAAACATGTACATCTGAGCCCAGCTATTTTAAACTGTTTGATAACATTCTAGGGTTGTTATTATTATTATGCATAAAAAAACGTTATGCAACATTGATAGGAATACTGAGATAAAAAAAAAAGAAAACGAAAAAAACAACAACAACCATCAACGTATTTCAAAATTGTTACTTTTTTGTAACATATATCATCCAATTTTTATATTAGTGCTACCAGTATTACAACATCAATATTGTAATGTATTTGTTACATTTGAACTTTTAATTGAGTGCAATGTTTAGTCATTGCAACATTCTAGTGCAATTTTCACTAACAACAGCACTTGTTTTATATTGTATCCCTAAATTCACTGTTATCCAACGGTCACATTATTGTGACCATCAATAGGTTTACTCATTCTATGACCACACTCAACAAAACTGAATAGATAATGTGTACCGAAAATCTTTGTCATATCTTTATGGTAACATAATTTACTAGCCATTTTGTTTCGGAGCTTTAATGCAGCCATCATCTTCTCAAGGTGCAAATAGGAATTAAACTGCTTTGGTCATGTGACAATATGCACTAACCATGTGAAACTGCACATATTTAATTGAGACCCTTGATTTTTCCATATTTGCAGGAAGAGCTCTAAAATATCAGTCAGTAAGTTTTTTAGAGCTTTATAAATGATAATGTCTAAGTTTACGTAACCATGGTTCCCTGAGAAGGGAACCGATACTGTGCCTCTAAGTTTTGGCTTTGGGAAACACCTTCGGCGAGACCGGTGTCTGAAGCATACATTCAAAACAACAACATCACGTTGGCCGGCGACAGCCTATGACATCATTACTGTCGCGACCACAGTATAAAAGGGCGTTGGGAGAACACGTCATCCGCTTCTTTATCTGAAGCTTACATCCAAAGCATCGCGAGGAGTATACCGTTCCCCAAAGCGACCTCTAGAGGATGCAGTGTCTCATTCCCTTCTCAGGGAACCATGGTTACATACGTAACCTGAGACGTTCCCTTCTGAGGGAACTTCGAACTGCATCCTCTAGAGGTCACTTTGGGGAACGGTATACCTACGCTGCCATGCTGAAGGGAGTGCATGCCAATACTAAGGAAGGCACTAAGTACCAACTCAACCAAGTTAAGGGAGTTGCCCCTAGGATGCTTTGACGGCTGTCAGTGACATCATCCTCTACGGCCAAAGGCCTGAGCTATGCGCCAAATAACTTACCTGTGAGGGGCTGGCTTGAGGAAGCCTGAGCCCAGGGCAAAGCTCAAGGCTTGGAATCAGAATAAAATGATTCCTTAAGGGTATGCGGCCGAGTTTCAGGGCTGACTTAAACCCATATCTTGGCCTATTACACAGGGGGCTACCCTCTGCTCTTAAAATGAGCTACCCTAGGATCACATGATACTCCGGGAACTAAGTAGCAAACACCCTGCTTAAAAATGTATCAAAAAAGATACAGACATGGAGAGTGGGGCCCAAGGTAAGAACTGGGGCCTGAGGCAACTCAGAGAAAGAGGATGAGGCTAGCATCGTGTCACCCTTACCATAAAGGATTTCAGAAATGTGCGTAAAGGCTTAGCATGCACACCTACTATGAATATGGATTTTAAAGAAGTGCACAGAGAACTGCACTTAGCATAAAAATGGATTTTAGACTAAGCTCTAAAAGTGGAGGACTCACAATCAGGGAGGGGAGCTCTGTTAAGATCGACCATAAGAGCAACCCGCCAGGGAGGAAGAAGATAGCCTAGCTACATTGACGTGGTTGCCGTACGGAGCCCCAGAGAGCGGAGGGCCTGACTCCCAGAAGTGGGAGGGACACTCAGACACTCAGCTGGGAGGGGCGTGCTCATAGATGACCCTCAGGAAAAGAGGGGAGCACTGCTAGGCTCAACAATAAAAGCAGCCAAACAGGAAGGCAGAAGGAACCTAACGACCTGAAATGGCTTCTCAGTGGCACTCTGAGGAGCGGAGGACTCAACAAGGGGAGAACTCAAATGCTCTGTTGGGAACGGCGTTCTCATAGGTGACCCTCAAGAACGAAGGGAGCACTGCTAGGCTCACCTTCAAGAGCAGTCTAACATGGAGGCAGAAAGGGCCTAACAACCTGACAGTTGCTCAATGGAGCTCCAAAGAGCGGAGTACTCGACTCACAAAACAGGAGGAGAACTCAGACGCTCAACTGGGAGCGGCGTGCTCATAGATGACCCTTGAGGACAAGGGGAGCGCTTCTGGGCTCAACCAAAAAAGCAGTCCACCAGGGTTTTAAAGAGCAGCCCAACAGGGGCAGAAGGTGGCCTAACAACCTCATGTGGCTGCTCAATGAAGCCCCAAGGAGCGGAGGACTCGACTCTCAGAAATGAGAGGAACTCATTGGAGTGGCGTGCTCATCAGTGACCCTCCAGAATGAGGGGAGTACTGCTAAGCTCAACAAAAACAGTAGCCTAACAGGGAGGCAGAAAGAGGCCACAACCTGAGGCCTGAGGAGGCCACAAAATGGAGCTCCAGGGAGCGGAGGACCCAGTGAGAGGTTACAGATGATCCTCAGGTTAAGGGGAGCACAGCTAGGCTCAACCAAGAAAGGGACAGCACACCAGGGAGGCAGCAAGTGCCCAAACTACCTGGTGTCGCTGCCACGGAGTGGAGGCCCAAATCAAATGCTCAATTTGGTAGCTGCGTGCTCATTAGGTGACCCTCTATGGTGAGGGAAGCACTGCTAAGCTCAGCCAACAAGGAGAGCAGCCTAACAGGGAGGCAGAAAAAGGCCTAACAACCTGAGGCTGCTGCTGCTCAATGGAGCTCCAAAGAGCAGAGGACTTGATGAGAGAAGGCCTCAGACACTCAATTGGAAGCGGCATGCTCAAAGGTTAACCCTCTGATGTGAGGGGAGCACTGCTAGACTCAACCAAATAAGGACAATTTGTCAGGGAGATAGCAAGAGGCCAAACTACCTGATCTTGCTGCCACTGAGCTCAAAGAGCAGAAGGTTCAACCCCTAGCAAGGGGAGAGAGGAACACAACTTGACCGAAGTGATCAATAGCCCAGGGGTAGAGCATCTATCCCTGAAGCAGAGATGAGGACTCACATAGTCTGCCCAGGACCGGCGAGCTCATAAAAGACCATCCCGCAGTGTCCGGAAATCAGATTGATCATAATGGGACATCAGAAATGGTATCCAGCTAGAAGGGGATCACACATTTCTACAGGGAACAACAGGGTCCCAGCATAGAGGCAACTGACCAAGGAGGCGACAGAGACAGGCCTAGCAACTCTTGTTGCCTATGGAGTTCTCGGGAGCAGCTCTCTCGGTTCTCAAGCTGAGGCGGGACTTAGAGCACAATGGCGCTAGATTAAAAGGGGGGGAATCCAGCAGGGCCCAATAAGAGACAGTCAACTGATGCAGCTGGACACAATCTCATGCTCTTTATGACGATAGACAGATACAGTTGGTCCCATTTAACCAGACCGATATAATCTGAAGAAACCACGGGACCCGATAACCATTCATGCATACAGAGCTATTACCCCTCAGAGCCGAAGCTTTCAGGAAGGGTTTCAGCAGAAACACATCTCACACATACTTCAGGGAACGCAGTGTGCTCAAGCCCACTCCGTGGAGGGGCGATTACTGGTTCGACCATGAGGACAGTGTGACAGGGAGGTCCCGTGGGCCTGACCATCTATCGAGCTGCAGAGTGGAATTAAGGAGTGTTGAGTCACTCAACGTCTCAGTGAGAGGAGCTCTAGATCAAAGAGCTCTAGCTCAGAGAATGTGCATGATGGTGGAAGAATGACTCACATCTCAGGAGACCCCTCAGAGTGAGAGATGAGTAGCATGTCCTGGCCATGGCAGCTTCTTGAAGCAAACAGGGAAGGGAAGGAAGATGAGCTCCCAGAGTGCAATATAATTTGGTTATCTGACAAGGACATGATAAAAACTCATCTGTCCTACAACTGCAGACAGATATCCACATTATACATTTCCTATATAAAGAAAAGGAAATTACTGATAGGGTTTTCCCGTCAGGTCCTTTCCATGTTCTACCCATCAACCCCGAATCGCAAGAAATGGCCAGACGATTCTCACCACAACCACAACGCACAGCATGCTTTCAGCTCTCGCGGGAGCCAACAAGCTCCGCCCACGTGCTAGACCACCTCAGAAATCAAGCGAGAACGGAAACTGCTGCCACAAATGCATCGCTAATCCCGTGAGAGGCGAATGCACTCATGCAAACGCTATCTACAAACTCGGGTAAATGGTGAAGTACAGGTGCATCTCAATAATTTAGAATGTCATGGAAAAGTTCATTTACTTTAGTAGTTCAACTCAAATTGTGAAACTTTTGTTTTAATAAATTCAATGCACACAGACTGAATTAGTTTAAGTCTTTGGTTCTTTTAAATGTGATGATTTTGGCTCACATTTAACAAAAACCCACCAATTCACTATCTCAACAAATTAGAATATGGTGACATGCCAATCAGCTAATCAACTCAAAACACAAAGTTTTCCTGAGCCTTCAAAATGGTCTCTCAGTTTGGTTCACTAGGCTACACAATCATGGGGAAGACTACTGATCTGACAGTTGTCCAGAAGACCCGAATCACAAGACTCCTCAGTAGTCCTGCGAATGCATCACGATGAGCACAAGCCATCTCTTCGTGAGTTGAGCGCGTTCAATTCATGCCTATTCCTACAAGAAATAAGCAATGATTGCAGAGTGCATCCAAGTCCTTCAAGAGCTGAACGCACTTGCTCTTCACCACATACACACAGGCAGCACGTGGTGAACTGCGGATATCAGAGCAAAGCCTCTGGTGAAGGGAACATACACTCCTAGTTGTGCTTAGCTTAATGCTAACATAAAGAATCAGTCAGTGAAGATGAAGAAGAGGATGACGTGTTCTCCCGGCGCCCTTTTATATTCTGATCGCGCTGTTAATGTCGTCATAGGCTGTCGCCAGCCAATGTTATTGTTGTGTTTAGATGTATGCTTCAGACACCGGTCTCGCCGAAGGCATTCCCCAAAGCGACATCTAGAGGATGCAGTTCGAAGTTCTCTCGGAAGGGAACCTTTTTTACGGTCACTATTGTGAACGATGGGATTAATTGGGTCTGGGAAAAACTGTTTAGACAGGTTGCAAGAATATTTAACGCCTGTGGTATGAAAATGATCGCTGTGAGATGCTGATGGATTGAACAAGACTTCTGACTTGTGAGTGAGGGTATGGACGCAGCCTCTGCGTTGCCAGATCCAGCTACACTGTAAACCCGAACAGTACTACAATTAAAATTAAAAATTTGAGTACAATACAATTAAAATATGTGAAATAGTTAGTTACTTTAAACAATAACATTTTCTGACCGAGCAGTTTACTTTTATTTTTGTGGGGCTCATTATTTTTGAGTAAACATCACTACTTCACTGAATATTTTTAAGTATACTGACTGCGCGGCGTAAATTACGTCATATACGTCACGTCGCTGTGACGTTGCTCTGATAGACATTGGAGGAATCCATTCAATATGGCGGACACTCGAGAGTGGCAGGATTCAACGCATGGAATAACTTGTAAGTAATCTAAACGTGTCAAAGTTTTCTAAGTACTTATTTGTATGTTATGTTGTTATGTTAGAAAATGTTGAATCTTTGGGATGCGCTGTTTTTATGAAGCATCGTGAAGCGCGGCAGTCGCCTAGTGCTAGCGCGCTTTTTTGAATGCTATTTTAGCGTCACTGCTTCGTGTTATATTAACGTCAAGCAAGCAGGGCAATAATGTTAAAGTTAGCTGGGAACTCTTTTCAGTTAACGTTAACTGCATTTTTACGCTTTGAAAGTGTGTTGATGTTGTTTATGGTAAACGCCCTGATATGGTAAATGTGCTTTGTTTCCCCTTGCATGCACGTGAATGGCTAGCAGTAAGTTAATGTCAATGATTAACGCTAACGTTACACCGACGGGAAGTTAACAAGACATTAGATTCAGTTAAATAATAAAATCTGACTGACTGAAAATACTATAATATACTAATACTGTAATACTGATGTACAAATACTGGAAATATAATAAATGAATATTTTCTTCACTTGCAGTGTGAACTGGTTGCTTGCTGAGATTGATGTTTGCTGAACAAAGCCTCAACAAACAGCCTCAACAATCAAGGTAATGTTAACTTAAATGGAGTGTATGACACTTGTATTTTAACATTTCAGTCATTTAATGCACTGAAAATTAATTTATCACGAAGTCACAAAGCCACACATAGAACTGGTGCAAATGAAGGAGCACAAGCAGAAAATTCAGTTTTTTTTCTTGTTGCTTGTGTGACTTTAAACTGCCTTTCTCAGAGGCAACAATGTTCACTCCAGGCAAGTTAAAGGTTAACTTGTTCCAAATAAGGTTCTGCTATGGACTGCTGAAAGAGTCTCTTTCTTCATTGTATTCAAAATAAAATAAAGTTGGCTTACTTGGCCTAATTTTCACTTGTTTTTGAAGGATTTGCATGATGCCAACATGAAGCGCACTTTAGCCCTTCGTGCAATCCCAGTATACTTGCGTGAGTAGGACCCACAGGTTTTTAAGACGTGGAATGTAAGTATTCAGTTCATACACATATCTGCTAGTATCAGGCTGCTAAAATCCAAGATAGTTCCTCTTTGTTAATTGTTTATTATTATTATTATTATTGATATAAACTCTAGCAGTGCTCTAGTAATTATGTATGGACCCCAGTACGGATTGCGATATTGACAAAAAATTATATCTCAATATTTTCTGGGATTTTATCGATAACGATAATTAGACGATATTTTTGCTGAGTGTGTTATTGTGCTGGTGTCTTAAGGACTACTGTGGACAGCTGACTCCTACATTTTTTTTATATTCTGTGTGGTGGTCAGTTCATACTGATAAAAATTAATATTTTCCAATAAGTTTAAACTGATTTTTGCATTTTATGGGCATTTTTACCTTTTATAAAGCCATTTTTTTTCTATAAGTGTGCATTATCTTTTGAGTGAAATTCTTACATTTATTCAGTGAATTAGAATAATAAGACATTTTGGGCTGTTACCAAACAAATAAAATCAATGCAGAGGAAACACAGAATCTGCATCTGAAGTGGCATTTAGATTTACTCACCGATTTTGTTAACAAGATATGAAGCATTTAACCTGCAATTACAAATGCATAAATAATGTTTTGATATATTAAACATAAAACGTTGAATACTGATATTTGAAATGATTTAAATAATAAAAAGGTACTTTAAACGTGAAATTAAAACCGCCAGCAGGTGGCAGCAAATCACTGTTAATAAGTGAGTCATTGTGATTGAGCCGAATCATTTAAACGGTTGATTCATTCAAGAACGAAACACCTTCATGTTGCTCAGAGACGCAAAACAGTACTGTACTTTGGCTGTGTTTGGAATGTTTTTTTGTTGGCGAAATAGTGTAAAAACAGGCAATATGGTGTCTAAAATTTAAGTCTCTTAATTAACGTATTGTTTATTGAATTCAATGTCACATTTGTAATCATGGTAATTTTTGGAGAAAAATGGCATTCTTCGTGTGAAATTGTATAACTATATGAAGTGGTATAAATATATTAATTTTCTGCCATGTCTTGAATTTGTAATCATTCTAAATGCATTTTAATAGACTGAATCATGCAGTGAAAGAAAACACACTAAATGCGCACGTGCACTAGTCTAGACTTCACGTAATGTATGCGTGCACTCTGTAGGTGTGTTTTGTTTGGTTTTTGGCAAAATACTGATAATGTCAAATCGCACATCATTAAAACAACAATTACGATATTATCGCAGACGATATGTATCGCACACCCCTAGACCCCAGCTTTCACTTACCTATACAGTACCAATGAAAAGTTTGAAAACCTTACAATTAATGTTTTTTTGAAATGTATTAATGTTTTTGAAAAAAAAAGTATCTTAGGCTCAACAAGGCTGCATTTAAATAACCATAAAGTAAAAAAAAATAAACAATTACAATTTATTTTATAATGTACTTTATTCATGTGATCAAAGCTAAATTTTTCAGCATCATTACTCCAGTCTTTTGTGTCACATGATCCTTCATAAATCATCTACTAAAGGATAGTTCACCTAAAATTTTCATAATTTATTCATCCTCAAGTTGTCATAAACCTGTACGAGTTTCTTGTATGTGACACACACACACAAAGATATTTTGAAGAATGCTGGTAACAAAACAATTGTTTTGGTTCCCCATTTATTCCATATTATGAAAAAATAATAATAATACTATTGAAGAAGTCAATGGGGACCCATAAAATGTTACCAACATTCTCCAAAATATATTTTGTGTTCAGCAGAACAAAGAAACTCATCGATTTAGGAACAGTGGTAGAAAGAAGTGTAATCTTTTTGGTGAACGATCCCGGTAAGAAAGATGTTTTATATTAGCACTGTTTTACAAAGAAAGGGTGTAGGTTAATGTTTATGCATTAATTGATCAAAAGTGACATTGAAGACATTTATAATGTAACAAAAGATTTATATTTAATCAATTTAATAAACGAACTTAAATACAAAATAAATGCTGTTCATTAAACTTTATCACAGAATCCAGAAAAAAAGTATCACCAATGTTTTTTTTTTTTTTTTTCCACAGAAATCTTAATAAGCATGACTGTTTTCAACAATGATAATAAATGTTTCTTGAGCATCAAATCTGTATATTAGAATGATTTCTGAAGGATCGTGTGACACTGAAGACTGAAGTAACTATGCTGAAAATTCAGCTTTGCCATTACGGAAAAAATTGAATTTTCAAAACAGCACATAGAAAATGCCTTAATTAGTTATTTTTTTCACAATATTCCTTTGTAAACGTTTTGTATTTGGATTAAATAAGTGCAGCCTTTGTGAGCAAAATAAACTTCTTTCAAAAGCATTAAAATGTTATTGTTTCAAACTTTTGGCAGGTACTGTATCTAGCATTTAAATTGTATATGCATTGCAAGAATAGTAACTTGTGAAATATCTACCTATATAATTACATGTTGAGCAGTGACGTGCTACTCTTCTTCAATATAAATGCTATTGTCTACTTCTGATGTACTAAGTTAAACTTAAACCTCTATGCTGCTTCCAGAGTGAGGAGTCAGGTGAACCAGGCATCACAGACTGTCCCGTTGCTCTTGTCATGGTGGTCAACAGAGGCACTGCATGTCCGGTTCGTTTCAATCCTGCAAGCACCGCTATTGTGGTTGAAGATGATGTTGTGATGAGTGATATCCCCAGGTTTGCCGATGCATTTGTATTGTTGTTTGGGTTGATCTATGCATTGCATTTGGACTACCCCAAGAAACTCTCTCTTACTTTTAGCTTCATCCAGAAAGTACTGATGGGTCTTGATGATGGCAAACCACTGAAACCCTGCCTACTCAGTCTCAAAAAGGATCTGTTAAAGGATGTGTAGGCCATGTTAAGACTTATATGTAGGCACATGTATGTGTCTGTGTTCATACATTTGCATGTTTGTGATGCCGAGTATAATAACTGGTTTGTTGTTTATGTTGTTTCAAGTATTTGAATGAAAGTTTACATTTTGTATATTATGTTTTGCCCTCCAAATCTACCTCAGTTTTTCATAGTTGCACTTTAAATAGTATAACTTGTTGATCTGAATCTTAAACTGAGATGTGCTTTTAGGATAATAAATTATAGTGTTTCTGGATGTTTTTTGTAAGTCTCCAATGGGATAGACTTGACCTATATCTTTTTTTGTTATAATTGATTATATTTTTTTCTTTTCTTTGCAATGTCACTTTCAGTTTGATGCATTTCTGTAAGAGATGTATTGTCAAACATATGTCCTGATTTCTTAATGAGTCACAAGGTTTTAAAAATCGTAAGGCTGAATAAATAAATTATTTAGCTAATGTTGTATTTGTATTTTTTTTTTTGTATGCTGAACTTCAGCATGATCAATTAATTAGCCTATGAGTCATGCATAAGAGTTTGTGTGTGTTATAGAATTTCTATGAAATTAAGTATTGTTGCATCAAAATAATTGAGTCTGGATAAATTAAAAACATTACTTAGGGTAAACAGTACTTTTAAGTATAGTGTACTCAAATATTAAATAAAATTAAAGAGAAACTTTTAAGTTTGGATTAATTGTAATTTATAAATATTGTTTACTTAAAAATGTTGAGTTGGTTTACTTAAAATTTATTAGGTAATCTGTGTCCACAAAAATGTTGAGTATTCTGAACTTATCGGGTTTCACAGTGTATTATAAGCATCTTTGGACTTGTATTTTCTACTTAGTGATGCTTTAGTTAATAAAACGGGAAGTTGCAGAGAGTTTAGAGAGGCAACTTAAACGACAGTAAACCATTACAATTAACAAAAAAAAAATAACAAAAAAATCATGATATATCTGTCAGAAACCTTGATCACCCATAACATAGTATAAAAACGTATGAGACGCTAGAAACAAGTCGGTTGCAGAATGAAAGAATAAATAAAATAAATGCAAACACTAGCCATGAAGAAGTCTATGCTATTTCATGAATAATAATTAAAAATAAAAAAACTGATACAATTATACATCCATTACCTATAGTAATGGTGCAATATGATAGAATTAGTGCTGAGCAACGATTACAATTTTTGTTATGCGCAAAATTAGATAATGAATTCAAAAGTACTGTATTACGCACTTTTATTTTTAAAGTACTGCGGTGATGAACAAAAGGCAATAACATTGGTGCAAACACTTCAAAATAAGATGTTTTTTTTTTTTTACAGCGTACCCTTAATAGTTAGCAGTTAAAGGGTTTTGTAAATCTCAACTTAAACATTAATGTAATCAAATTGAAATCTCCTTTTAATATAACTTGTGTATTCTTGTGATGGTGCGTCTTGACACCATGTCTACACCGGAAGCGAGCGGCGCAACAAAGTACTATAGAACCCATTATAATCAGTGATGCTGTCTACACTGGATGACGGCGGACACGGGACAAACTCAATGTTGCGTTCATTCGTGTGATAATATACATCGGATTGGGCAGGTTTCACGCCGCAACGCAACAGACTAAAGTCTGTCTAAGTGATGGATGCGTCACGTGAAAAGCGACCACAGAAACATTATTTAATTTTTGTGTCAGTACGTCATAGATAGAATAAGGCAGCAGTTTACTGTCAGGGATACAGTATAGACCGCATCACTGATTATAATCGGTTCTATAGTAGGCTATTTTGTCGCGCTGCTCGCATCTGGTGTAGACACAGTTTTAGGCCCACCCCAAATGCTCTCATTAGTTGAGACGCGTGATGACGCCCATCCCAAGCCAGCACTGATCAACATCCCACCCCTCCTGTAACCCATGGCTTGTCTGTATGTGTATTCAGAGCCAGTGAGCAACAGACTTTAATAATAATATAATATAAAATAATATAAAACTGCATAATACGGGATTCTATAATTGTCGGCATTAGGTAATTAATGGCCACAATTAAGCGATAATAACGTGTAACTGCCAGCCCTAGATATAAATTTAACAATGCTCAGTCCTCCAAAAAAAAAACGTCTCAGGTTACTATGTAACCATGGTTCCCTGAGTAGGGAAGAGACACTGCGGACTCTAAGGGTCGCTATGGGGGGGAGTGCCTCGTCATGACCCATGTCTGAAGCATACATTCAAAAAACAACAACAACGTGTTGGCCGGCGACAGCCCATGGCGTCACTACCGGTGCGACTACAGTATAAAACGGTGCCGGGAGCTACACATCATTCACTACTTCATCTGAAGCTTGAGTCCGCAGCATGGCAAGAAACCTAGACGACGCAGTGTCTCGTTCCCTACTCAGGGAACATGGTTACATAAAGTAACAGTAGGCGCTTCTTTCATTGGAAATTTGAATGATGTCTCTAGGGGTCGCTATGGGGATTCCGAACGGCTCGTCGCTATACCCACGCCGCCATGCTGAGGGGAGTGCATGCCAGAAACTATGGTGAGCACTAAGTACCAACTCTAACATATTGCTATGGGAGTCGCCCCTGGAACGTTAGACGGCTGTCAGTGACATCATCTCCTACGGCCAAAGGCCTAAGCTACATACCCCAAAAAACTTACCTGTTAGGGCCAGACTCCTGGGCCAGGGGATAGAGCTCAAGGCTTGGAATCAGAAAAAGATTCCTTTAAGGGAATACGACCAAAAGCCTAGAATCATACCAAGTCTTGGCCTGTCACACAGGGGCTACGTTCTCTTTGTATGTGCTGAAGGAACTGTCTCAACAGATCCTTAGTAGCACCCTGTTAAGTAGGTATCCAGAGGTTACATAGGAGGAGTGGTGCCCAAGGCGGAACCGGGGTTTTAAACCACTCAAAAAGAGCACGAAGTCTTTGCGCATAGCTCTTACCATACAGGATTTTAGAAAAGTGGGCAAAGCATAACGTGCACATTTACCACTTATGTGGATTTTAGAAAAATGGGCAAAGCATAACGTGCAAACTTACCACTTATGTGGATTTTAGAAAAATGGGCAAAGCATAACGTGCACACACTTGAATAACGTTCTAGGGGTTCCGTGGCACCATGAAAGAGCAGCCCATAGATAGAAATAGCGTATCCCCAAACGCTTTGTCTAAGGCTATAATGCTGGAGTGGGTAGCAGTAAGTCTGTAGCTGAGGGAGCAACATCCAGCTCTCAACGAGAGGGAGCTCAACCTACAGCATGTTCCAATGGTGGAACAGCTAGCAATTATTCAGCTGAGGGAGCAACACACCCAGTTCTCAATCCGAGAAGGGGGCTCAACCTGCAGCATGTTCCAATGCTGGAATGGCTAGCAGTAGTTTACCTTGGCTGATGGAGCACAGACCCAGCTCTCAACGAGTGGGGGCTCGACCTGCAGCATGATTGTAAAATCAGAAGGGTAAGAATACTGCAAGCTAGCCAAACACTCAGCGCCTCAGGGAGGCAGAGGAAGGGCCTAATCCACCTGATGCTGCTGGTTCCAGGTGCTCTGAAAAAACAGAGAACTCAACTTCTCATGTGAGAGGAGAAATCCGAATTCAGAGGAATAACGTTGCTCATTCCAGGTAACCGTTCTGCTGAAAAAAAAACAAAAAGGGGAGCACTGCTCAATATTACCACGAGGACAGCCCATGGAGAGAGGCATCCAACTCCTCAGAGAGGATTAAAGCTCGAAAGAAAACACCATACTCACAATAACCCTCACTGGTGAGGGAAGCGATGCTTCCAGAGTGTGTCGATAGAGAAACACTAGTTGAGTGGAGCCCAAAGTACCAGGGTCTAAACCAACTCAGAGAAAGGTAACAAGGTCAATAACACGTAACCCTTACCATACAGGATTTTAGAAAAGTGGGCAACGCATAACGTGCACACTTACCACTATGTAGATTTCAGAAAGTGCACAGAGCTTAAGTGCTGCACTTAATTTTTTAGAGTTCAGTTTTCCAAGCCATCGTTAACAGATACCGGAAGACAAGTACTGGGCAAAATGGGAGGAGGCAAGCTCAAAGGCCTAACCCCCTAAAGGTGAGGGGAGCACTGCACCCGGACCGAAGCCATTTACACAGGAAGGTATGTAATGCCACCTCATGCCTATCGCTCGATGACCGCAGCAAGACGGGGATATCCTGGTGATCGGGACAACCCCTAGGGCGACTCAGCTACGGCTCTACCCTAGCAAACGTCAGGGTGCATGAAAGCACCGCTGAAACCACGACCGGATGTCAAGGAAATTTGTGCAGTGACCTGCCGACAGGGGGCCTGATGCATCACGATAGGCTCCGCAGAGCCTGTGTATGGCTGCTGATCAGGAAGTATGAAGCCTGGAACACCGGCACACCCCATATTACCATACTGACATACGGTATGATCGAGGATGTGAAATAGCACTGCAGTACGAGCACCCGGTTTCTGACACCAACAGCAAGACCCCGGCTGGGTGCCCAACGACGTGGACCTACCACTAGCAAAGGGACAGCCAAACACACGGTCCCGACGAAAACACGGCAATAAACTAGCAGAGGGCTTATCACACACCACACACAGTATATTAGATACACAATATATATCTCAAAATCACATAGATTGACAGATCGTACTCACACACCATGGTTCCCGCGTCGGAGATCTGTACGGAGACCAGCATCAGACCGGACATCAGCTTAGACCTGGTCATATTGACAGCCTAAGAACCCAACCAAAACCACTAGGTTACAGTATAGGAGACTATGATGCCAGGCAAAATCTTCTCACCTAAACTCTAGTCAGGTGAGAGAGGTGGTTACAGGGGAAATTTAGCGAAGGTGAGACTAAGGCAGATGTAAGACCCCCGACAGAAATGAGTAGATACTGAGCGTTATCACGCCAGATCGGGACAAACAGCACTGTCTCCACGCCCTTCCTCGCGCACTTCAAATACCCTTAGGTCTTCCTACTAACATTCCTTTGACCACGCCCGATTCTAAACCACTACCTGTGGTGCAGGTGGCCGAGCGAGACGTGCAGCACAGGACACTAGCCTCTGAGCCAGTTCTCTTATACTATAAAAATGCACGCCCGGGCTGGGACCCGGGTTGGCGTCGGGCCTCAGACTGGACTTCTTTCCCCGTCTTTAAGCAGTTCAGCCCTGATAGACCTTGGAGTCCTTTTTCATCACCCCATCGTTTTCCCCCCCCCCCCCCTTTTGTGTCCAATGATGCGACAGCCCCCACCCGGACCTGCTGCCTGATGCCGGCATGTACTGGCATTTCCCCACCGAGCGAGATTTGTCACCGGTAAGGGAGTTTAGATGGATAATCTCCCAATAGTTCTATGGCCACGCCGGCTCTCTCTATAGGGGACATCTCTCATAACCGCTTTGTGCATCCATCGATGCTGCGGCATAACCTTGTATGCTAGGTAATCGATGGCCCCATGCCGTGTGAGAAAAACCGGCTCCCTTCCCTTCACTTCTCCTCCTCTTATTATTGCAAAACAGGACCGAAAGGATCTAGCCGCTCACCTGCAGATGAAGGGTCTGATGGTCCAGCTAATAATTAATGTCATCGAGATATTTACGCACAAGTCACCTTTCTTCACTCGCTTCATGGCCAAGTAAACGCCTCGCTGTGGCGTGACTGCATACTTTACAAAAAACTCATCCTACGCAGGGCGAAGATTGCGGAAGGCTACCAGCCTCAACGGCTTCTTGCCCTCCTACAGCTTTTCCGGCTTTTGCTGGGTCTGATCCCAGCAGAGCAATGGCTCCCCCCCCCACCCCCCCCCTGAACTCAGACAATGGTATGAAACTAACACCATCATCCACCCAGAGGCTCACTTCGTGCACAGCTGACAGATTCACGGGACAAGAGAAAACCCCCTTCAAACTCATCGCTAGATTCCACCTTGTGATCCCCACAAGCGCATTCCATTCCGTGCATCCAGCAGCGGTGGGTCCCCCCCCCCCTGGAGCGCGGGAAGCAGATGGCGTCCCCGATCTTCCTCGGAAAGCGAGACAACCGATCGCGAGCGCGAAGCGTCTTTTTCCTTTGGAATAAAAAACCGCCGTTCGCAGTGCACCCGATTGCCGCCTAGGAGACATTGCTGTGCGTGTCTTTTGACCAACAAAACCAACGCATAGATTGTGTCCTGTGTCCATCAGATGTAAACAATGTCAACACGGATGAACACATCCTTTAAAGCTTGGATAGTGCTCGCCCAAGGAGATAAACTTGAGGATCGCTCTTACCAAAGACCCACATGCCACCGCTTTCAAAACAAACAGTCAATGAAGACCAAGAAGGAATTGTATGGATGTATCCCCGGACGCCTATTCTTACTCCATAGTCGCACCCCCAGTAGTGACGTCATGGCTGTCGCCGGCCAACGAGTTGGGTTATTTTTAAATGCTATGCTTCAAGACCACGGGTCACGACGACGGCGTTCCCCCACCCCCTAGCGACCTAGAGAGCAGTGAAGTTTATTCACCATGAAAGGGAACATCTTTCACAAACATCTACATGTCTGTCTCTTTTATAGTGTTTAGTGTGTATAATGAGTTGTATGTGGGATTATTATAGCACGATTCTTAACCCCACCCCAGACATCACAAGTTTTCAGAGACTTGCTACGGCCATGAGTGTATGCCTGCCCTTAGGTGGATAGATTCTGAGTATGAGCTAATGTGGTTCAAAGGAATATTTTTTGCTTTAGTTGTGGGAGTTCACAAGTTTGAATCTTTCTTCACAGTTTTTTTTATGTCTGTAGATGTTTTGTTGTTGGTTCCAGTTGATTTTTGTTTTCACTGGAAAATCTGTGTTTGTGACAGTTGTGAAACTGGATCCACCAGTGTCTATTGGGAAGGATATTGTAACAAAAAAAAAAGACTGACAAAGGGAAGGCACTTATTCCACTTCACTTTTACTAACCTCACTATGCACTTATTTTTACACATCTTCATAGTCCAGGTGATATGTTAAAATAATGTTCACTTTTTCATAAAAGCATGAAACTTGGTACAATTGTACAGGTTAGTGCTCGGACATTTTCAGAAATGGAGCCATTGCAAAAACACTTTGTGGTTGCCATGGCAACCATTTTACTATCCGCCATATCAAAATTATGTATTTTGTGTCATATCTGCTGAACCAAACATGATAACACCATTTTGGAGAGTATCCACTGGACGTAAACTGCGTATGCTGTTTTACTTGTATGTGTTAGCCGCACAACATGGTACGTAATTTTAGTTTTCTTTGCGTACAAAAAGTATTCTCGTTGCTTCATAAAATTCAGATTGAACCACTGATGGCAGATGTACTATTTTGACGATGTCTTTCATACTTTTCTGGGCCTTGACAGTGTTATTTACTTGGCAGTCAATGGGACAGTCACAAGCCTCATCCAAAATATCTTAAATTGTGTTCCGAAGACGAATTAAGCTTTTACGGGTTTGGAAAGACATGGGGGTAAGTGATTAATGACAAAATTTTCATTTTGGGGTGGAGCAACTCTTTAAATCAAGCTGGTTGCCTGATTTGTTAGTGCTTGTGGTGATAAGCCATTCGAGATTGAATGAAGTTAGGAGTGGAAGTTTGCAGTGTAAGGCTTCTCCAGATGGATTTCGAAGTCACCAAAGACTTCAAGTGGACTGCCATCCACAGAGAATGAGGACAGCAGCCCATACAGCTCCTTTATAAAGGTGCCCAGTTGACCAGGAAGGCTATAAATCATTACAATATGGAGTTTAATAGGAGATGTTTCCATAATAGCATGAAACTCAAAATATTTTTTATTGCATAGGTAAGAGTGGGTTGAGTATTTCGAATGATTAGAAATGAGAAGACCAGTACCCTTCCAACCTGACGGGGGGTGTGAGAGAAAGTGAAGTTGTTAGAGAGAACAGCAGGGGTTGCGGAGTCTTCTGTATGAATCCAGATCTCAGTCAAGGCCAAGATACTAAGAGTAGACTGAGAAGCAATGGCCAGAATGAAGTTTGTTGACAGCTGACTGACAATTTCAGAGACCCACAGAAAATGACAGAGGTGCAGCAGAAGAGGTCCGAGAGGCAAAGTAGGCATTGGTTGAGATAGACAAGAATGGATTGTAAACATACTACCTCCTACCCTGACTCTGCTTGAGATGTAAGGAGATGTATTTTGAGATGTATTTCCTTCTCACATTGCTGATTTCACCATTAACTCTTCACCTGAACAGTTTATGTATTTGTATATGGTATTATTGTAATCCTTGACCATCCATACATGGGGGTAGACTTCACCTTTTCTGTGTTATCATGTTTGGTTCAGGAGATATGACACAAAATACATAATTTGGTTATGGCGGAAAGTAAAATGGTCGCCATGGTAACCACGAGGTGTTTTTGCAATGGCTCCATTTCTGAAAATGTTCAGGACCCTAAACTGTACAATTGTACCAAGTTTCATGCTTTTATGAAAAAGTGAACATATCGCCTCACATTTTGCACATATCACCTAGACTATCATTGATTTTGAAAGTTTAATTATTGATTTTTGGGAGACATGTTTCACAAAACACTTTCAAAGTGAAATATATGTTAAATGGCACTGAAAGCACATTCAGTTTTATCTGAATCGTGATCTGGCAACATTTTATTATGTTGGTTATAATAATATAATGCTCAAGCATACGTTTAGCCCAGCACACAACATTGTTTTGGATGTTTAAAAAATTAGCAAAATATGTGTCATAAAATCTTATCAGGTTGTTCATTTTTAGGTTGAGTTTTAAAAATGACTGTAAATGCTAAACGAACCAGGACTAAATGTATATGCACTATGTAGAAGTGTTTTGAGGTCATAACAGTATTGTGCAAGGAACTGCACAAAAGTACTGTAAGTCTTTATTAATCGATACTCTACCCTGTAGTCACAATTTGTGTAAAGAGGAATAAGTTGTTGGGGTTCTGCCACTAGTGTCCATTTTAGTTGGGAACTGCAGTGAATTGTATGTAAAGGCATGTCTTTGGAGTTTTGTAAGTAGAATCACATTTTCCCAATGAGCCTATGCTGAATTAATTAACCATTCTTTTAAGGAAATGTGATTATTACTGCTTTCATGATTTTCATTTATATTCTGCACATGACTGATCCACCTCATGTTCTGTCAGAAGAAATAACCTGCCCATCTGCCTGTCAAACCACACTCATCCCTCTGTCCTCCACTTTAATGCACCCATTCACCCATAAGCTCTGTCCAGCTGTTTCACACTTCCCTTCAGATTTTGGACAGCCTGTTCGTGCTAATGTAAAGCCAGTGTGGAGTTCCTGAGCATAGCTAAGCTCCAGACATGATGTTCACGGGGCACACTGACCTGATCAGCAACCAAAACAGAAGGCTCTGTGCATCTGTAATATTTTCGTGAACTTTTGCTCCTTTTTCCCTCTGGCCACTGTAAGCTTTCTCTGGCTTATGACAGGATAAGAAAGGTGTCGCCAGAGAAACAGTGAAATATTCAAAAGTCTCTCTATAATGATGGAGGACAGCCAGAGGAACACTGTCAATAGATTCTCCCAGCTGCCCTTCTGATGTACTAGACATCAATCAGCTCACCATTAAGGAATGAAACTTTGGATACTTTCACAGAAAGCTTTGCTCCATTCATCACAAAAGCTGACAGATATAAAAGACACCACTGCCTCCACTATTCTTAAAGGATGATTTTTATTTCTTAATTAGTCTGAGTTAAAGGAATGGGTTTCAAGGGAAAATTAACATTTTGTCATCGCTTCTGTGTTTCACCATTATGTCGTTCCAAACCCATACGGCTATCTTTGTTCTGCAAATTTTTTGAAGAATGTTCACACTTCTCTTGTACTTACATATGACATATTGTAAAAAATGTTTTACAAAAAGCACCCTAAAAGTACCATAGCCTGTAAGTAGTTTATAAATCACTTTATTCACATATATTATATAAAGACTATAAAGATAAAACCCTCAAACAAAGCTACAGTATATGATTTTGCCAGTATTAATTTTTTTAGGGCCCGAACACCGATGGTGCGAGGACCCGATTGAAATTGCTCAGCTTCTTCTTCTTCTTCTTCTCCTCCAAAATTAATCACATTTGAGGGCCTAAACATGCTAAAAATTCGTTAAACTTTTCACACACTCCAGGAGTGGCGAAAATTTACATCTGATATGGGTTTCAGAAGTGGGTATGGCAAAATGGCTCAATAGTGGCACCTATAAAATTTAAACAAAGTGCCTCTGGCTCGGTTCACCGTACACAAGTGGTACCACCACACACTGTTGGGTGAGACACATGTACCCAATACCTACAAAAAAGTATTCCAGTAAGTATTCCGAAACCCAACAGGAAGTCTGTTATTTTTAATTTTCTCTGCAAGTTTTGTGCCATTTTTAGACATTTAAACAAACTCCTCCTAGAGATGTAAAGAGATCAATGCCAAATTTGGTCAGTGTAATCTAAAGCCATTTGTGACGTTAAATTGCGAAGATCTTGAGTTTTCGTTGTAAGGGCGTGTCCGTGATGGCCTGACAAATTTCGATGTTTCGTCATGAAACAGGAAGTTGTTATAAATTCAGCAGACATGTTTCAAACTTCAACTTCCCATGTTTGATAAGAGTCCTGTCCTGAACACATACCCATACCCATATCATTTATAATCAGAGCGCCACCTCTGGCACCGTAGATACATGTTTGATGGTTCTACCAAACTCCTCCCGATAGATTTAATGACATCAACATTATATTTGGTCAGTTTCCTCTAAAGGCCTTGGTGATGCTAAATTGCGAAGATCTTTAGTTTTCGTTGAAGGGTGTGACCCTTGGCGGCCTGACAAATTTCGATGTTTCGCCATGAAAAAGGAAGTTGTTGTAACTCAGGCCATACAATGTCTGATCTTCCCCAAACTTCACATGTTTGATAAGGGTCCTGGCTTGAACACATCTAAAGGCCAATATTCTGTTAGAATCATAGCGCCACCTTCTGGAAACAGGAAATTACTTGTTTTACACTAACTTAAAAATGCAATGTCCGATCTACCCCAAACTACACATGTTTGATAAGACTCCTGACCTAAACAGATCAACATGCCCATATTCAGTTATAATCATAGCGCCACCTGTTGGCACTAGGACACATCATGCTTTACACTAACACAAACATACCATGTACAATCTGCACCAAACTTCATATGTTTGAAAAAAGTCATGGCTTGAAGACATCTACATGCCAATATTCAGTTATAGTCATAGCACCACCAACTGGCAGCAGGAAGTTTGGCACATATGAATGACTTTGACATATTCCTTCTATATTTACCACTTTAAATGCATATTGCTGACCGTTTGCTGATTTCCCAGTGAGCCTGGGTGCAAGGGCCCTTTCACAATACTCCTTGCAGCTTTAATTAGTGTTCATGTATTTTAAAGTTTGGTTCTACCACACATACATTTACTGATGTTTAAATAAAACAGAATAATAATAATAACAAAAAAAAATCAATGTTATTAAATTCATGGAATTAATTGGTTCATAATTGTGTATGGTTGCAGAGTTTTCATTCATATTAGTTTAAAACCCTCTGGTGCTCCTCATTTGGGAGTCACACTTGTGATCTTCACGATCAAAAGTGACTGGACACCTAATATTTTAATGCCCCTCCCCCTCCCATCAGTACTCATTAATATTTATGCAATAGTTATGATCAATTTTTCCCATTGAAATACAAATTTTAAAAAATATATTCATATTAAATAGAGTCAATACCTTTAAAATCCAATTTTTGAAGCCTAATTAGTGCCATCTGGTAGGAGTAAAATAAGAAAAACAATTCCATGGTTTAGCCCATAGATTCCTATATAGCTCTATATAAAAGGCCTATAAATCATCTTATTATTTTTAGACATAAATACTTATTTTTTATTAAGTTGTGGATTTAGATATATATTTAGACATTCTGAAAGACAACTTTTTGTAAAGGTTTAGATTTGTTTGTTTGAAATGTGGATTTGAAGCGTCAGTTTTTGAATTATTATTACTACAGTCAAACCTGAACACAGAGAAAGCATTTTGTTACACAAAACATTAAAATTCTATAAAAATGTAACAAAAATGAACAGGAATGTTTTATCAAAGCTTAATTCTTCTGGGTCTGATCTGATTTCAGCTTTCTGACTCGTTTTGGCTATTTGGGTATAGCCATACCGATTCATTTGAGTGTGTATAATTGTTTGTGTGTGTGTGTGTGTCTGTGAGTGGATGTGTCTGTTTTGCACTCTTGATGTTTCAAAGTGTAACCCCTTCCTTGCTGTCCACTTTTTCTTACTGTATTGTAGTTGAATTATTGCTTTTATTTTACATATTTGCAGTGTTACATTCACACCAGTTCATAGGTGTGTGTGTGTGTATAAGTGTGTGTGTACGTGTGTGTGTGTGCGTGTGTGAGTGGATGTGTTGGTTTTGCACTATTGATGTTTGAGTTTCACCCTGTCATTGGTGTGCAATTTTTTTTGCATTGTGGCAGATTTGTAGATTGTACACACAAAAATGTTCTGAATTTTTGTGTTTTTGTCGATTTCCCATTCATTTCCTATGGTCTGTCATTTTTGACCGAAGACCACAAGGCTGCCTTTTTTTTACTTAGCCTGCTCAAATCATGCCCTCAATTTTTTTTGTGTTCACATTCCAAATGCCACCAAGTCACCAAGTTTCGTAGCATTCAGATGAAGCTGTGATTTTTAAAAATTCAAAACAGAAATGGTTTCAGTCAAAAGTGACCGAAGAGCACCAGAGGGTAGCTGGGGAATTCAAAAGATTACACATTACACAAAACTACATTTTAAAACCTTATAATTAATAACATTTCTGTACTCGTTTAAACATTAATTCTATCTGTGTTCTCAATAATTCACATGAGTGTTTTTTGTGAGAAATAGACACAAATTGAAGCCTTTATTCAACAATAATTTATGTTTCAGGTGATGTACTGTATGCATTTTATTAAGATATTCACAACTTCATTGAGTAAATCCAGATAAGATTTTCAGTGATTAATAACAAATTTCTGCTTTGTACCTCACACAAAAATATTTATACCACCAAGTCATATAGACTACATTTATGATCCTTTATTTCGCTTTGCCATATTTGGAAAGTCATAAGGATTTGAAAGAATATGAGAGTGAGTAAACAATGACAACATTTTGAGTGAGCTTTAAAAAACCTGAAACCGGTGCATCTTAATAAATTAGAATGTCATGGAAAAGTTCATTTATTTCAGTAATTCAACTCAAATTGTGAACTCGTGTATTAAATAAATTCAATGCACACAGACTGAAGTAGTTAAGTCTTTGGTTCTTTTAATTGTGATTGGCTCACAATTAACAAAAACCCACCAATTCACTATCTAACAAATTAGAATACTTCATAAGACCCATAAAAAAAAACATTTTTAGTGAATTGTTGGCCCTCTGGAAAGTATGTTAATTTCCTGTACATGTACTCAATACTTGGTAGGGGCTCTTTTGCTTTAATTACTGCTGAGGTGGTATGGAAGCCCAGGTTTCTTTGACAGTGGCCTTCAGCTCATCTGCATTTTTTTGGTCTCTTTTTTCTAATTTTTCTCTTGACAATACTCCATAGATTCTCTATGGGGTTCAGGTCTGGTGAGTTTGCTGGCCAGTCAAGCACACCAACACCATGGTCATTTTAACCAACTTTTGGTGCTTTTGGCAAAAGGTGCCAAATCCTGCTGGAAAATGAAATCATCATCTTCAAAAAGTTGTCCGCAGAAGGAAGCATTGAAGTGCTCCAAAATTTCTTGGTAAATGGGTGTAGTGACTTTGGTTTTCAAAAACACAATGGACCAACACCAGCAATTGACATTGCGCCCCAAATCATCACAGACTGTGGAAACTTACACTGGACTTCAAGCAACTTGGGCTATGATCTTCTCCACCTTTCCTCCAGACTCCAGGACCTTGGTTTCCAAATGAAATCCAAAACTTGCTCTCATCTGAAAAGAGGTCTTTGGACCACTGGGCAACAGTACAGTTTTTCTTCTCCTTAGCCCAGGTAAGACGGTTCTGATGTTGTCTGTGGTTCAGGAGTTGCTTAACAAGAGGAATATGACAACTGAAGCCAAATTCCTTTACATGTTTGTGTGTGGTGGCTCTTGATGCCTTTACCCCAGCCTCAGTCCATTCCTTGTGAAGTTCAATCAAATTCTTGAATCGATTTTGCTTGACAATCCTCATAAGGCTGCGGTTCTCTCTGTTGGTTGTGTATCTTTTTCTTCCACACTTTTTCCTTCCCTCAACTTTCTGTTAAGACTTGGATCCAGCACTCTGTGAACAGCACTTCTTGCAATGATGTTTGTGCTTACCTCCGGGTGAAGGGTGTCATGTTGTCTTCTGGACAACTGTGTAGGCATCTGGACACCATCAGACACGCACCATTTTCATTTGATTTAACAAACAATTATTCCATTAGATTAACCGAGCATTCACAGACCCCTTGTAATGTTTTTATTATTTATTAGCTCTAAAAGGGGAATATTTATGACTAACTATAACTGGTTATGATCAAATATAAATATTTAGATTATATCTTCGAAGTAACTGTAGCAGAATCAATATTACAATTATTTGATCTGTCTGTCCACCGAGCATACAATATAATCATTTATCAATTCAAGGAATATTTATTTTCTGGCCACTGAACAATAAACTGTCCTTCTTTGTGCAGTGCTAGCAGTAATTTAGCAAACAATGTAGCAAGGGTTCAACATATTCATTGACTTCGAACTGTGAACAGTAAACAGAGACGATTCGTTGTGAATATAAGGGATTTAATAAGTGAAACTATATCTAACATATAACTAGCTAAAACATATATACACAGAATGAAAAAAAGTAAGGAAAAGATAGAGAATAGAAAAGAATGGCATTATTTCACATCACTTAACCACAACCTTGAAAATCATCAAAGAATCCAAAAACCACCTTAAAAAGGGGCTGAAACTTAAACACGCATCTAAATAATTTTAAGCAGTTACTTGCATTGGTTTTCCGATCGCTGAAGAAGAGTCCGGATGCGGTAGATAACGGAGTTATTTTGATGAGTTTGTGAGGAGTCAGCTGGAAGTGTTTACTTCTGGTTCTTCTGAAGAAGAAGTCCACAGCGACTAACGTTACTTGAAAGTAAAGACTGCCGGAAAATAAAACTCAAGAGGGAGGTCTTGAGAGTCCTGAAAGGTGTTGTATCAAACGAAGAAGAAGTTTTCTGAGCCGAGTTTATTTTGGGCTAATCGTTTTTGAGAGTTTCTATTCTGTGTGTTCTGACCAATGAGAGACGTGGATTTTGAGCGGGAGAATCGTCTTTTTCTCTTGTTTTATGGCTCATTTGCATGCTGTATGGCCGGTCTGGAACATCCGTAGTTTTTACCCAAAATATCGTGCGAGTCATATGATGCGTTTCACAATCACATACTGTACGTCATTGTCCGAGGAATGAAGAACAGGTAACATTGATACCAAGAAACAAACATATGGAATAGATTAAACCAAAGATACACACATACAACTGAATATAAGTGTTTTATGGCTTTAAATAATACAAATAACGAGTGGTAACTCAACTAATCTAATAGGGAAACGTACAAACAACAAATGCATATACCAGATACATTTGTAACCGATTAATTATTGTCTAAATAAAGAAATGTCTTTATGTGTGTGTGTGAAAAAAAAAATGTGAGTTTTGGGTTAAATGTGAATGTGTGTTAGTGTTGGCCAGAATTTTACAGCTCTTTGTGGGAATGTTTTGAAATCAATTGGGGGATGCTCGTGGGGCTGGTTTCTAATCTTCTTGAGGCGAAGAAACCACTGGCAATTTAGCACCCATATAAATGTATAGTCTGTGGCCAGGACTGTAATTTATATTCAAATGTCAAAAGGCTAAAAGGGTTCTTTTAAGCCATAAACAGTCCAACGCTTCATGCATGATCCTACGCAGACTGCTAACAACCACCCCCCTTCACCCAATAAACATACTGGGTGCCAATTTGTCTGTGAACGAGGCCCAGGACCCTGGTTACCATGGCAAACCTGACACCAGATAGATTTTACGACCTAATGGCATGTTGAGAGTCCTCCCCCTCTCACTGCATGTTCCATAGGAAGAGGCAAAATGCACAGTAGAAATGGACTTTTCTCTAATTAATCTATAGGAAAACCTTTCTTTGAATGAACACACATATCCTTCAGCTCATCGTGTATGTTGTCTTTGAGATTTTATACTGTTTTATTCAGGCTTATGATCGAAACACTCACTCCTGTCATCTTACCTATATGTAACCCTACCATGTTTAATATCTATGAATTCGCCTTCTGATGGATCTAACGAGAGTGTATATTATATTTGTACATAGGTAATATATTAGTGGTTATCTATCTACTCTCTATCTATCTATCATCTTTAATTAATTTCGATTTCACGTTCCATTGCAAATTACCAGTGGCCTCACACAAAGGGTCTTAAAAACTCCCTAGTATCTCAAAACTCCCACTTGGGATACCGGCCTTTCTCATTGGACAAGCCCATCTTGAGAGGCGGATCTTCTCCGACCTTAAAGGCCTCACACCAGTGACCCGCCTCTAGTCTGTGGTTCGGTTAGATTCTAAGATGAAGGCATGAGCTAGAAAGCTTCTGCAACCCGCTAAGTTCTTGCCAGGCTTCGGCCTTGACTTTTCCATCCACCAAGATTCTCTGACTCAAACTGTTTCTTTTTCATCAACCAACTTCAGCACAGATCAACTTGAACCTTTGGACTGCATCAAGCCTTTCTTTCAGACAGACGAGACGTGCAAGTATTCAAACTTAGTCTTATTAATTGATACATTAGGTATCATTTGCACCTTTTTACAAAGGTGTGTTTGAATTAAGAATCTGACGTTTCCCTCAGGTGTTGATCTGCTGAATATGCAAATGGTTCCGTAACTTCATATTCTTATTTTCTCTCCTTTTTACTGAGTTAAGCTTTAACCCTTTCCGATACCAACTGTATGCGTGTGTGTGCGTATGTGTGTGTTAGACCAGTTTATGTGTTTATATATTATGTTAACTAGTTTACGTGTGTTTATGTAATCGTTTGTAGCGTCTGGACCACTCAAACACACAATATATATTTGGTTAGCTAGATTTCACAAATACTTTTTAACACCCCAGGACGCCGAACAAGACACTGGTTTCATGGTAACCCGATACATTAACCTTGTGGAATGTGAGCAGACTCTCAGCTGCATTCTCCAGAAACAAAGGGTACAAATGCACAGTAGAAATTGAATTTTCTACTAATTAATTAATAGGAAAACCTTACTTTGAATGAACACACATATACTTCAGGCCATTGTGTATATTATTGCTGAGTTGTATTTAATCTGTTGTATTATAGAATATTTCATTCATGCTTACGATAAACCACTCATACATATAAGTAACTCTACCATGTCTAGAATCTATGAATTCGTCTTCGTGTGATCTAACTGAGGAGCCATATTACATGCTGATCCTGGCAACATATTAGTGTTCTAAGATTCTTTATTAGTTTGTGCATCCGCACCCCAAGTGAATTACATATGCAAATTACCATGCTTAGAGACAAAGGGCCATAAAACCGCAGAACTCCCACTTGAGATTCCGGACTCCCCCATTGGGCAAGCCCATCTCGAGAGGCGTGAATCTCTGCAGGCTTTAAAAAGCCACACTCCATGTGACCCGCCCCAGACGGTGGTTCAGGGAGATGCTAAAATGAAGATGTGAGAAAACACTTCAGGATACCAAAGCATTTGTGCCAGGCCTTTTCTTCGGCCTATTCCTTTCCATTCATCAAGTAACACTGACACAAACTGGTTCTTCTCATCGACCCGAAATCAGCAAAGATCTACGGGAAGCTTTAAAATTTGCATCAGGAATCTCTTTCAGACAGCCTAGACTCGCAAGTATCAAACTTAGTCTTATTAATTGATACCTTAAGTATCAGTTACACCTTTTTACAAAAGTGTGTTTGAAATAAGAATCTGACGTATCCCTAAAGGTTTAGATCTGCTGAATATGCAAAATGTTCCATAAAATTCATTCTTTATGCTCTTGCTACTGCTGAGTTAAACTTTAACCTTTCTATACCAACTGTAATGTGTGTGTGTGTGTGTGTGTATGGGTATGTTAGACCGGCTTAATGTGTTTAAGTAGTATGTTAGACTAGTTTAAGTGTTTTTATGTAGTTAATAAAACCTTACTTGTATCACACTTAACGTGTTCATTGTTTACTCATAACCGTAGTCAATAATCATGCAGATTTACGTTACAAACTTTTAGAATTGTACAGTAAGAAGGTTATTTCTTTTAACCAGGAAATTAACGTTCTTAGCATTGACAAGACGGTTGACCCTGATTGGTCAGCTAAATATCTACAGTGGATCTAAAATATGAATAGTTAATTATAACTATTTATGGTTAATTATTCATATTTCCCATGAGCTAATTCGCTACATTGTTAGACTAGTTTAAGTGTTTATGTAGTGAATAAAGTCTTACTTGTATCACACTTGACGTGGTTCATTGTTTGCTTATAACTGGAGCCACTTAATCATGCAGATTTATGCTACAAGCTCTGTGTAGCGTTGTACAGTAAGAAAGTTATTTCCCTAAACCAGGAAATTAACGCTCTTAGAATTGACAAGACAGTTGACCCTTAGAGGTCAGCTAAATATCTACAACGGATCTAAAATATCTCTACGTTAATATCACTACTTATGATTATTATTCATATTGCACCCCATTGAGCTGTATTCGCTACAACTGTCAGATCACACGTTTTCCCCAGATTGTGTAGCCTAGTGAAGCCAAACTTGAGAGCGACCTTTGCTGAAAGCTCAAGGAAACCTTTTGCCGTTGGTTTGAGTTGATCTAGCTGATGGCATTTCACCATATTCTAATTAGTTGAGATAGCGAATTGGTGTTTTTTTGTTAAATGTGAGCCAAAACATCACAATTAAAAGAACCAAAGACTTAAACTAATTCAGTCTGTGTGCATTGAATTTATTTTAATACACGAGTTTCACAATTTCTTTTGCATGGTGAATTACTGTGAAATAAATGAACTTCCACGACTTCTTAATTTATTTGAGATGGCACCTTCTTTTACACAGCAAGCAAAATGATTAATATAAATACTGACAGGTGTTCAATAATTATTTTAATTGGCATCTTCCTCAAAAGCTTCAAGCATGAAGAAGGACACAGTGAATGCCTGTGGGAGAAAATGCCACACCTGTTGTTTTGATTGCCATGTGGTGACATGAGAGAAAGCTGGACCTATTACAAATTACCTGAGATCCCTGTTGGATTTCATGAATAATAAGATAAAGGTATGAATTAGCAATGACGCTTGGCTGGTTGCTGCTGATTGGATTCACTTTTTTTCGGGACAACAAGAAGATTAAAAGATTTTCGTGGAAAAGATTGAACCTTAATTGGGTTACTTCCCAATAAGACTTTAAAAACTATGGAGAAATGTTAATTAATACAGTTTTTTTCCTTCTTCTTATTGTTGTGCAGAGGAGTTGTGCCTTAATAAGATAAGGCTCTGATTTTTCATGTAGAACAAGAAATTAAATCTTGTGTGGGATGTTTTTGTAGACACTACTGAAAACACTAATAAGGCTAGAAGTTAAGGTTGAGCCCCCTTTTTGTGTGCTTAAAAACAAGCTACAAAAAGTAAACACTGAAAAGATATTCATTGATAAACTAACTGACTGACATTGTCTTTTTTTAACACACTGATGTCTCATTAAATTTGACAAATTTCTGCAATCTCTGGGCAGAAGTTTAGGGAGGAGCCGATAATAATTCCACTTTCTTACTAGAATTGTGGCACATATTTTATCTTACAATTGCTTGCTTTCTTTAAAATTTGCTGTTTTGCTCATTTTGATTGCAGTCTAAAACATTCCTGAGATAGTATTGTTCCTTTGTATTTATGATGTTGCAGAGAGAATTTATAAAACGACACATAGAATAAAACATATTTAGTCATTCATGTTTACGCATATGCAACACAAAATAAATATTCAATAAGAAATCCTAATGAAACCCAGTCAATGTTACTTTGTCCTTGCATAACAACACCTAAATAATTGAATGCATATTTAAACAAGGGTGACTGAATAAAAATGACTTCAAAAGTATCTCAATCACTGTCACAGTAGCTAGCAGAGTCATTTTATTAATGATCTGTTTTATCATCTCAGTTTGTGGGATTATCACATCTTCATCATATAAAATCTGAGAAGCAGAAAATTTAAGCCTTAATTTGTGCTCCTTATAATATTATTGATATCTAGGGGAAGCAACTGACACTTTATTTATTTATTTTACTTTCTTATGGTTATGTATGAGTAATGTTATTACATGAAAGGTATTCTTACCTTAATTATTAAAATGGCCTTGTATACAAACTATTTCTATATGAAGAGTATAAATTGCTCGAGGGGGAATAGTACAGAGACAGGAAAAGGATCCTAGGACCTACATTTTTGCTTAGCTGTACTTTCTTACAATTTAAAGTTACTGACAATATGGTTAATTAAAACGATCATTTGTTAACTGACATTGCTTATAATCTTCCCACGTTGATCCTTAGCCCTGTCAGCGCCTCATTTCAGAAAGTCACTGTAAAATTATAGTTAATAAGGACTAATTCAGCACATCAAATGTGAGCCACTTTTCTAATGACGGAGACTTGAATGAAGGTAAAAGCTACTGTGATACTTTAAATTGAATGCATAGTCTGATCAGGATGTGCTTTATATATTTCCTCATTCAGTGCAATTAAAGTCCATTCCGAGACCAAGATTAATTATTTTTAATTATGAATATAGCTTTGTTAGAAAACTGCCTTCGCTGTCTACTCTTTACATATAGGTATCATCAACTGTGCTCACAATGTATTACTAGCATATTAGATGCTAGTAATACAGTAGCATGCTATGTTTGCGTGTAGTATGCCTCTTTTGGTGATACGAAATCATGAAACTTAAGTACTTTCAATCCCTATAACCTTCTACATGTTTTTTAGATTTAAAAAAAAAAAAAAAAAAAAAAAAAAATATTATATCCTTCTTATATTTTCTATATCTCGTTTTCCCTCCCTCAATGTTGACCATCTAGTCCCCCTATTGTAGGAATACCTGTGTACACAAACCACACTTTATATTACATGTCCATTTGACTTTAGGCTTTTTGACTCACTATGTTCTTATATTGAGGGATTATAGTGCATTTTCTTAGTTGCTCTGTGCCCATCTTGGAATTACTTTTTAACTCATCTAATTCTGCACGCTTCTAGTAATTTTGTTCCCCTGCAGTGCCTACAATTTATATACACCAAAACCCGGTTGTCTCTAGTATCCTTCGGTTGCTGCACAATCTTTGGTACAACCCACCTTTTGTGAGAGGTTTTTGGGTGTCCGAAGTGCTATGCCTACTTTATTCTATTACAGCCCATGTTTCGTTAGACCCTCTGCCGCTTGTTCTATACTGTTTTATAACAAAGTATGCTATATCTCCCTTCATACACCTTGAGAACTGCGGTCTGAGTGGAAATTACGAAATCATCTTGCTACATTTGCACCGTTGGCTCTTGTATTTGTCTGGTGCAACAAAAACTAGGGAGACAGAGAGAGAACAAAATACTGTCTGGTCATCAACGTCACCCTACGATTTGACATGACGTAACTCTTTATCTTGCCCGTGAGTTTGGGCTGCGTTCAGGTGTGGGCCATTTGCATCCGTGTCCCACAATGTTTCCATCACTTACATCTCTGCATGTTCTTTCCTCCGCGTAATTAAACACACCTAGCCCTCTATTCTACAGCAGACCTACTCACTCCAGTTGTCTTCTCCTTTCGTCGTAATCTGGTACGTCATTTTGGTGAATATTAAGCTGATTAGATTTGCTCAGTTTTAGAGGATTTTCAGATATTACATGGCCCATTAACCACATCAACACTTTTCCTCTTTTTCTTGCCCTCTCCTGTCCGATCTCTCCCACCCCCCTCCCTTTCGCTCTTGTGTTATTTCCTCATTCCCGTTTGTCAACATCTAACATCTCACATCAGCTTGAACCACGTCTGGTCCTCCCCTTGTCTCTATTTTTTCTCACCTCACTAGGTTGTCCTTCTCTCCTCTCCCGACTCCACCATTTAAGCATTCGCTCCCACGCCGCCCACCCATACACGACTCATGCTGTCTGCCCAAGCATTTTCCGACCACACGATGTGTCTGTTGTGATCCTCGTTCACTCTTGTCATGCTAGTACATATTAACATGAACGATTCAATATGCCTACCCAAAAAATATTTGTTCAGATGTATAATCCAAGTCATTTATCATTCTCTTGTCCGTACTCCCACCAGCGTTTTTTTTAATATGAGACCTGAAAGTTATGCGTAATGCATCAGTAAATATTTCAAACAGGATAGTTGTTGCGACAAGCATGGGGTGCCATGTGTAGTACGTTTATGCACATTCTCTTAATTCAAACATGCTTATTTTTATGTTTTCCAGTTGTCTCGATTAATCGAAATAATGATAATCTCTCCACTTTCCGCATTATCTCATGTTTCGGCAGTTGTTGCTGCTCTCTGCTCTTGGGTTGGGCCCATCGGCAGTGTCCCCTGCAAGTATCGGTCCTGCGTTACTCGACATCATTCTCAAATTGTACGTGTGAGCCACAATTCACGTTTACCTAGAACCCCATATACATAGTCCTAGCTGTTATGTTCAAGAGGGCCTCAGCAAGTTTTAGTTTCTATTGTAACAGTGGCACTTTACAGCTCCTGTCAACAACGTACAGGTAGGACATGTCGTACTTAAATAATTACAAGGAGATACAACACGGACTAACACCCTAAACCTTAAGCTACTCCGACTTAGTGGTGCTCTTAGCGGTAATCTAACAGAACTGCGTGTGTGCTGGCAGAAGAACCATTGTACCTGAAGCTTACTTTCCTCCTCTGCTTTTTATGTCTTATGACCGAATCATGCTTTACTGAGTCTAGACTCCGCAGCCGTTACCCTACTCGGTCCCGCAGTCTAAAAATAGTCTGTAATACCACACTTATTAGAGTTTCCATGGTATTCATACAAAGTCAAAAACATGGTTTTTGTCACATGAGGATTTCATGGGTGTACTACAGTTTATTATATATCTTTCAGTAACATTAGAACTCAAAAAAGTGTACGGACTGCAGCTTTACGACCTGCCACCCTCTTTATTCACTTGCTGTTTTTCGAATACTTCAACCCGGTCTTGCACGTGGGTAATTTAGGCCTGGTGTTCTGAGTGAATGTAAAAGGTCTGCAAAACGTTTCTAACTTAAAGTGGCAACAATAATAAAGTTTTTGTTCTCCCAAAAAAATACTATTTCCTTACTTTAGTTGCTTTCTTCTGTTGTCGACATGTCTTCAAGAAGAGGCTGGTTGTCTGCATTGCACAAGCACATGCTCTGTTCTATACCTTACCAAAGGATGAGGATTGTGAAGTGAGTCATTGGTTTTCAAAATTACCAATTTGGTGTTTTAATATTGTGTACACCCCTGCAAAGGCGTTGTCTCCGCCTAAACCGGTCTAGCTCACCCAATTATTGGTGAAACAAAGGCAGTCGGGTACTATCAATACATTTTAGCAATCACATGATGATCTGAACGCATGGCCGGAACTGAAGTTCAGATGACCATAATGGATGTTTTCATTTCTGACATGTGCGCGTACGCCGGTAGACAACCAAACACCTGGTGGTTTGTCATCTGACCAATCATAGCACCGTAGCGCTTCCCGCTGCGGAAAGAGTATTTCAAGACTGAGCAATCTCCATACGGAATATCTTTAACTCCGTTGAGATGTCTCGCGTGATTGGTGCCGTGTATATTAGGATAAAATGAATAGTTGTGCATTTTGGACCGTTGATGTATTTAAACCTTTTGTAGGGACATCCGCAAACAAAGTAGGATCTTTAATATGGGAACTGTGACGTTAACCCATATTAAGTCAATAGTTGTTTCTGTCCGTTACTCATAGTTCCTCATGTAGTACAATATAAGTACACTGTAATTAACATCCATCCCCATCCAGCAAACGGGAACATATATAGTGTCCTCTCATTCCTACAGCTTTCCACAGAACCTCAGTTTCACGTTAACACTAGCTTCTACATATTATTTCATCGAGGATTGACTTTTGCAGCAGTAATTGCTTGTTAGAATACACGCTGACTTTGATTCGCGAGCCAATTAGAAAGTCCTTTGCCAGCAATATGGTCTTAGTGTTTCCATGATGCTGCTATTACACCCTCGGGCAAACCACTTCGTTTCGCAATGCTCACCAGGCCAACCTCTTGCTCTTATGTCCAATCACATATAAAAGGGCATGTTCTACAAACAATCATGTCTGACCAGTGCTTACATACAGTTAGCCACTGGAAATGAAAGCTCCAGTCTTGTGTGACACTTTGACATCATAGAGATTCCATGCCTATTGTGCTACTTTTGTCAAGCTATAGTAGGTCATAACAAGTATTCAATACTGAAAATTTGCAAAGTAACTGTGAAAACTTTTTATGTTAAACTGTTTAGTAAAAGTAGTCTTCACAAAAAATAAATAAATAAAATAAACACTACACTGGTTAGTGTTCTCAGACCAAAACTTATCACCACACCACAAGTATTTAAACCACAGTTCATTTTTAGTTTTACTCTGCCTTGAACTAATTTCATGGCTGATCTGCTCAGCTTTCCAACACAACAGGCCAATTCTTCCTAGACAAGAGAACCCTGCTCTGAGTGCCCACAGAGAGAGACTTGGGGTTTCAGCCAGTATTGTCCCCATTTAATGGGTCAAGAGCAAATTAAAATATGCAGTAAGCCTTCCATGCAACCACTAATTACAACTTAATATAGGTTTTAATATTCATAAGTGTCCTTGGAAGTGATTATGTAGGTAAATGCATGCTGCTTCACTCCAATGACCTTACACAAAGTCACAAACACTTACTCACACATGGATATGCTGGGAAGGGCAGGGAAGCATTATATTTTAAAGAGAGGAATCATGACTCAGGTTTGGTATCAAAACCACTCAGTTCAATAAGAATTGGAGTGGCTGCTGCTGCATTTGAGCCCACTGAGATGAAGACTGTTGTATTGACAGTATCGCCACTTGTTTTCTCATGGATGAAGACATTTTAGAAATCTTTTCTGGCCATCTGGTAAAGCCAGCCTATGGATACTGCAGTAATACTGATCACATTTCAATGTATAAAGGGGTCTTATTTATTATTTATTTAAACATAAATATTATGTAAAAGAAGAAATAAATACATATGATATGTAAAATATATACTGTATATAATACACCACTACTATACACACACACACACACACACAAACGGAGATTGCGCAGCTCCAACATCCAGGTACAAATCAGAGACTTACAATGCTCGCCCCACTACTTTTTTATAACATTTAAATACTGAATCGCTTATTATATTTTCCAGCAACGGAGGATAAAATCACGGTTTTGCGAAGAAAACTCCTCTCAGCGAATTGGGCACTAGGTTATTTGAGAAATGGGTTTAGCGATTTCTAATTATTGGGAGGACTAGCCCCCCTCTATGTCTATGGTGGTTCTCAACCACTGATCAGGGGACATGCAAAGTCTAAAACATTTAGTCATTTTGCAGACGCTTTTATCTAAAGCGACTTTCAGTGCATTCAGGCACGAGGGAGAGCGGCAGGCAAGAGAGTCAAAAAATGTAGGTGTCAAGGAGGGGGATTCAAGACCCGTACCTGCTGGGGGAGGAGGCATCAAATCCGTACGACGCGAGCAGGTTCGCGAGCAAGGAAAACAGTAAAGCAGGGAAAGAGCGCAGTGAATACAGGAGCGTTGTGTCCCTGTAGGAAGGGCATTGCGAATTAAGCCTAAGAGTGAGAGTCACAGGGGGGGATCTGAGATCAAGGAATGCGCATCGAATCGCTGGAGGAGAGAGGCGAGACATCGGTTTTCGTTCGTACGGGTGTGGAAGGTGACTAGGAAGGGGCATGTACTAGGAGAGAAGCACGTGTGGCAGGAGGGGGAGAAGGGTGAGGTAATACCAGGAAGTCACTGCGGTCAGCAGCGCAACTTTCTCAGACTGCCTCAAAGTGGAGAGCAGGGAGCAAGAGAACCAGGGTAGAAGTGGAAGGAGGTCGGTGTAGACACAGGCAAGGCAAGAGGGACAGAGAAAGTAGGTCGAGGAGACGGCGGACGGGATCCCGACGCCAGAAGAGAAACAGGCGGGGCAGAGGGGCAGAGCGTCAAAAGCTAGAGTACACAGCACAGAAGAGCAATGAAGTATGGACAGAGATGTCAACGAAGGAGAGCAGAAGTACAAGAGAAGCATGGGTCAAAACGTCAATAGGAGATCAGAGAGAGCAGAGGCCCAAGTCAACATAGGCAGGACCGAAGAATGGAGAGCGCAAGACAAAAGGAGCGCAAGCAGGGTGAGAGCAAGCAAGGCAGAAGAGGGACAGCAGCAGTCATGAAGGACAACAGGAGGCAGAAGAGGCAAAAGCAGGGATGACAGGAGCAGGCTGTGTGGCCTCCGGCCACTCGAGGGACACGTTGGTTTCAGGAGATTCATGAGAGAAAGGTACGCAGGGGGCACAAGCCCGGCAGATTGAGACAGAGAGAAGAGCAGAGCACAGCAGCAATGAAGCAAGTCAGGAATGACATCAGCAGAGGCTCAAAGCAGGGGCTATACATTTTTTTTATCAGTATGTGTGTTCCCTTGGAATTGAGCCCACGACCTTTTGCGCTGCTAACACAGTGCTCTACCACTGAGCCACAGGAACAAATTTTTCTATTCATAACATGAACTCATGATTGAAGTAACATCACTCTTGATTACTTTTCGTTAAAATCTTTTTTTAATGCCAAAAATGCTTACATTTATTTGTCCTTTTGTTCGCTCAGGCAGCCATGTTGACCCTGAAGCCGGTTTACGCTGAGATAATACATACCCCTTCGTTTGAAGTGTGGGTGTGGCCCTATCCCACCCTTACCCCTACCCCTCCAACCAAAGGAGAATTGAGACACCCCTACCCCTTCATGTGAACACACGAAACGGATGGGTAGGGGTAAGGGGTAGAAATGGGATTGGGCCTAAGTGTGTCCTAGCCATTAGCACTGTGATTATTTATTGACCTGTGTGCAGTATTTTTCATTGGTGTATATTTTACACTTCAAAACAGTCTCTTCACAAAGCACAAACAAATTTTGATCAAACTGTTGCAATAAAGATTATGATGATTTTTATCAGGGACCTTGTTGAAAATAAACTGCATCTGTTTGTTTCTAATGCTGAGATTCTTCAGGGCTGCAGGTAGTTATACAGTACATTAAATATGTAAATACTGTGAGTTCTACTTTAAATGTAATTGTTTGTTAATTCCAGTCCAGCCTGAAATAGTAACATTGACCAATGCCATTAGTTTGGAGCAGGATGTCCTGTTTGTCCAACCAATGGAAGATGGCCAGATCATTTGGGAAACCTCCTGGAAAACTCATTATTTCTATATAAAGATATCAAGTAATTTCTAAAATTCATTCTTTCCTAATGCCTTATTAAATTGTATGGCCTTTGATTAGTTATGTCTTTATCTTGATTAATTATGATATGCTTTGATCATAATTAGCATTTTTATGCATTGATGTACAGGTAGTTGAATGTAAGTGCACAATGAGGAAAATGACACATTTGGCATTAATCAACGTATATTCATTTTATGCAGAGCTCAATGCAGATAATTAAGAGAGGAAGCTGTTGTGTTAAAGAAAGGCATATTTAAAACCCAGACTGATGAAGCTCTTGACGTTTCGGTTCAATTATTTTGTGTCTGATGGCATTGATTAATGAGGAACGACGAAACCATTGCACAAATCATATGTTTACTTTCTGTGGAGTGGAACTAAGTTTCATGAGACTTTGTGGAGTTGAAAAGTAAAATCCACATGGCATTAGAACAAGATAAATCAGGGTTAAACATATTTTTCTGAGGTGTAATTAAAGCCTTGAGTATTGTTTTCAAGCTATAATTCTAATACTATATTCTTGGCAAGGAACTGTACAAAGGTTCTTCCTTCTGAAGGAAGGTACAAGCGTGTACTTAGGAGTAAATAAATAAGCTTAAAAAAAGAACTTGAGAGAGTGCACATTCCAAAGTGCATTAATATGCATTTATTCAGTGGGTGGTGCACGGAGAGAGAGGGAAAAGGGCTCAGTGATTATAAACTAATGGCTATTTACACTGAGGCACATACTATTTTTTTTCCTATTATATTAGTCAGCAAGAGGAAATGTCACTCTTTCTCAACAGCTAATTTGTTGATTTCTCCTCAGGAAGACAAGAAAAACAAACCCTTGCATCCACACCCAAAAATAAACTTTACACAAATATGCAAATGCAGATACAAATGCTTGGGCCACATATAACAAGCATTTGTGTGTGTGTGTGTAAACATACCATTTTATGTCAAAAATCCAGTGTTGAATTTATCCTCAGCACAAACCCAAAGAGCAACCTCAAGCTGGCTCCGATCAGTTTCTCTCTTGGCCAAGTACCATCCATCCTCTGACCCTACCATCACATGGACAGATTGGAGACCAATTGCTGACACAAGTTCTGTCCAGATGGGATTTAATTGGTCACCAGGAATAATGAATGGCTTAGCAAGCACTAACACAAAACCCCTTTTTAAAAATGAATCCAAACTAAATTATACAACCTGGTTTATAAAAATAAATAAATAACATTTAATTTAAATAGTCATGAAGGTGAATGTAATTCCCAAAGTCTGATGAACCTGTTGTATTTGCTACAAAAAATCTGTTGCTTTGCTGGGCTCTAAAAACAGATCAAAGATACAGCTGGGCTCTAAAAACAGATCAAAGATACAGATAGACAAGACAGCTACTGGCACACACACACACAACACACACACACGATAGTAAGACCATTATCACCAACCTCCAACTTAAGTTTGTAATCACTAACGGTGTAAGTGCACTGGCACAAAACAAAAGAACAATCACATGCAAGGTCATTATGTAATGTGATATGATATGAATCCACAGAGAGACTATAAAGCTCTCCAGATTGGTAGACTGAATGTTCAAGGGTTATTTTCTTTCTGTCTTGCTTTTCTTTACTTTTTTCGTTTTTTGCTTTTCTTCTTCTTTTTCTTTTTTGTAGCCTCGCAACGACATTCGATGATCCTACCATACTTGTATAGATGTATCCACTTTATCACTCCTAAAGACTGATATACATTGTACATTACTGAAATGATTTATAAGACGATTAAAATTTCACATTCCTAAAATTCCTCATGAAATATAAGTGCAAACAGATAGCATACCTCAGATAATCAGATACTTAAAGAAAATTGAGTCTCTGCGGTTTTTGACTAAGAATAGGGCTGCACGATAAAATCGCATGCGATATTTAATGTGCATATTGTCAGTAAAGCCGATTCTGTAATCAGCAGTAAATCATCATAACGTGCTTTCAGATGGAGCAAAATTGACTACACAGAGCCGTAGTTCACTGACAAACTACGCAAAACTTGTTCCCTATATGATTGTGGTTTTAACAAATTGTCAGTGAAAAGGCTCTGTGTAGATATGCGCTTTTTGTGAAAGCACGCACTTGATGGAGATTTACCGCTGATTACAGGATGGCTTTACTGACAAGATGTGCGTTAAATATCTTATGCGATTTATCGTGCAGCCCTATTCTATAGTCAAAAACCGCAGAGACTCAATTTTCTTTAAGTATCTGATTATCTGAGGTATGCTATCTGTTTGCACTTATATTTCATGAGGAATTTTAGGAATGTGAAATTTTAATCGTCTTATAAATCATTTCAGTAATGTACAATGTATATCAGTCTTTAGGAGTGATAAAGTGGATACATCTATACAAGTGGATACATACGATGTCTGGCAATGCTACAAAGAAGAAGAGAAGAGAGAAGAAAGAAAGAAAAGAAAGAAGAACGGATAAGAGATCAAAGAAAGAAAGAAAATAACCCTTGAAATTCAGTCTACCCAATCAGTGGAGAGGCTTTAAGAGTCTCTCTGTGGATTCAGTAATCATCACATGACAATAATGACCTGTGCATGTGATTGTTTTTTGTTTTTTTGCCAGTGCACTTACACGTTAGTGATTACAAACTTAAAAGTGGGAATGTTAGGGATAATGGTCTGACTAATCAGTGGTGGGTGTGTGTGTGTGTGTGTGTCTGTAGCTTCTTGTCTATCTGTATCTTTGATCTGTTTTTAGAGCCCAGCAAAGCAACAGATTTTTTGTAGCAAATACAACAGGTTCATCAGACTTTGGGAATTACATTCACCTTCATGACTATTTAAATTAAATGTTATTTATTTATTTTTATAAACCAGGTTGTATAATTTAGTTTGGATTCATTTTTAAAAAGGGGTTTTGTGTTAGTGCTTGCTAAGCCATTCATTATTCCTGGTGACCAATTAAATCCCATCTGGACAGAACTTGTGTCAGCAATTGGTCTCCAATCTGTCCATGTGATGGTAGGGTCAGAGGATGGATGGTACTTGGCCGAGAGAGAAACTGATCGGAGCCAGCTTGAGGTTGCTCTTTGGGTTTGTGCTGAGGATAAATTCAACACTGGATTTTTGACATAAAATGGTATGTTTACACACACACACACAAATGCTTGTTATATGTGGCCCAAGCATTTGTATCTGCATTTGCATATTTGTGTAAAGTTTATTTTTGGGTGTGGATGCAAGGGTTTGTTTTTCTTGTCTTCCTGAGGAGAAATCAACAAATTAGCTGTTGAGAAAGAGTGACATTTCCTCTTGCTGACTAATATAATAGGAAAAAAAATAGTATGTGCCTCAGTGTAAATAGCCATTAGTTTATAATCACTGAGCCCTTTTCCCTCTCTCTCCGTGCACCACCCACTGAATAAATGCATATTAATGCACTTTAGAATGTGCACTGCCTCTCTCAAGTTTTTTTTAAGCTGATTATTACTCCCCCTAAAGTGACACGCTTGTACCTCTTCAGAGGAAGGAAGAACCTTTGTACAGTTCCTTGCCAAGAATATAGTATTAGAATTATAGCTTGAAAACAATACTCAAGGCTTTAATTACACCTCAGAAAAATATGTTTAACCCTGATTTATCTTGTTCTAATGCCATGTGGATTTTACTTTTCAACTCCACAAAGTCTCATGAAACTTAGTTCCACTCCACAGAAAGTAAACATATGATTTGTGCAATGGTTTCGTCGTTCCTCATTAATCAATGCCATCAGACACAAAATAATTGAACCGAAACGTCAAGAGCTTCATCAGTCTGGGTTTTAAATATGCCTTTCTTTAACACAACAGCTTCCGCTCTTAATTATCTGCATTGAGCTCTGCATAAAATGAATATACGTTGATTAATGCCAAATGTGTCATTTTCCTCATTGTGCACTTACATTCAACTACCTGTACATCAATGCATAAAAATGCTAATTATGATCAAAGCATATCATAATTAATCAAGATAAAGACATAACTAATCAAAGGCCATACAATTTAATAAGGCATTAGGAAAGAATGAATTTTAGAAATTACTTGATATCTTTATATAGAAATAATGAGTTTTCCAGGAGGTTTCCCAAATGATCTGGCCATCTTCCATTGGTTGGACAAACAGGACATCCTGCTCCAAACTAATGGCATTGGTCAATGTTACTATTTCAGGCTGGACTGGAATTAACAAACAATTACATTTAAAGTAGAACTCACAGTATTTACATATTTAATGTACTGTATAACTACCTGCAGCCCTGAAGAATCTCAGCATTAGAAACAAACAGATGCAGTTTATTTTCAACAAGGTCCCTGATAAAAATCATCATAATCTTTATTGCAACAGTTTGATCAAAATTTGTTTGTGCTTTGTGAAGAGACTGTTTTGAAGTGTAAAATATACACCAATGAAAAATACTGCACACAGGTCAATAAATAATCACAGTGCTAATGGCTAGGACACACTTAGGCCCAATCCCATTTCTACCCCTTACACCTACATTTCGCACTTTCATGTGAAAGGATAGGGGTGTCTCGATTCTCTTTGTGGAGGGGAGGGTAAGTGGAAGGGCACCACACTCCACACTTCAAAAGAAAGGTAGGAATTCTTTCAGCGTAAAACGGCTACATCGGCAACACAGGCTGCCAGAGCGAACAAACAGACACATTAAATGTAAGCATTGTGGCATTAATAAAGAGTTTAAGAAAGTAAACAGAGTTGTATTTTAATTTCAATCATGATCTTCATGTTAATGAATGGAAAGGAATGTTGTTCCTGTGGTTCAGTGGTAGAGCATTGTGTTAGCAGCGCAAAAGTTTGTGGGTTCGATTCCCAGGGAACACAAATACTGGTAAAAAAAAATGATAACCTGAATGCACTGTAAGTCGCTTTAGATAAAAGCGTCTGCAAAATCATTGAATGGTTTATATTTTTCATGTCTGATCAGGGCGATAACCACTGTAGACATTGAGGGGGGCTAGTCCCCCAAATAATTAGAAATCGCTAAACCTTTTTCTCAAATACCTATTGCCAATTCGAGAGTGAGTTTTCTTCAAAACCGTGATTTTATCCTCTCGTTGCTGGAAAATATTATGTAGCGATTCAGTATTTAAACTGTTAATAAAAGTCGTGGGGCAGCGTTGACAAGTATCTTTGCCCCTGGATGTGTGAGCTGCGCAATCTCCCGCATGTGTGGGGGTGTGTTCGTATAGTCGGGGTGAGCATCTATGATACCCGTTAATATATTTTGACCTATCATCATGTATTTATTTCTTCTTTACAATGTTTAAATAAATAATAAATAAGACCCCTTTATACATTGAAATGTGATCAGTATTACTGCAGTATCCATAGGCTGGCTTTACCAGATGGCCAGAAAAGATTTCTAAAATGTCTTCATCCATGAGAAAACAAGTGGCGATACTGTCAATACAACAGTCTTCATCTCAGTGGGCTCAAATGCAGCAGCAGCCACTCCAATTCTTATTGAACTGAGTGGTTTTGATACCAAACCTGAGTCATGATTCCTCTCTTTAAAATATAATGCTTCCCTGCCCTTCCCAGCATATCCATGTGTGAGTAAGTGTTTGTGACTTTGTGTAAGGTCATTGGAGTGAAGCAGCATGCATTTACCTACATAATCACTTCCAAGGACACTTATGAATATTAAAACCTATATTAAGTTGTAATTAGTGGTTGCATGGAAGGCTTACTGCATATTTTAATTTGCTCTTGACCCATTAAATGGGGACAATACTGGCTGAAACCCCAAGTCTCTCTCTGTGGGCACTCAGAGCAGGGTTCTCTTGTCTAGGAAGAATTGGCCTGTTGTGTTGGAAAGCTGAGCAGATCAGCCATGAAATTAGTTCAAGGCAGAGTAAAACTAAAATGAATGTGGTTAAATACTGGGTGTGGTGATAAGTTTGGTATGAGACACTACCAGTTGTAGTGTGGATTTATTTATTTATTTTTATTTTTTTGTGCAGACTACCATACTAACAGTTTACATAACAGTTTTCACAGTATATTTGCAAATTATCAGTATTGAATACTTGTATGACCTACTATATTTGACAAAAGTACACAATACTGCATGGAATATCTCATGATTCAACTTGTCCAACTGGACCTTTCATTCCAGTGTTCTAATGATATGTAAGCACTCTACAGACATATTTTTAAACATGCCCTTTTATCATGTGAGTGGACTAAGAGAAAGGATTTGAGATGGTGAGCATGGACAGTTTGCCCTGGTTATACAGCATATGGGGTAACTAAACCATACTTGCTGGCAAAGGGGGACTTTCTACATGGCTGCACATTCAAAGCAGCGTTTATTCTAACAAGCTAAATATGTGCAAGCAACATCGAATAGAAATAGAGATATACTTATATATTCTATTATACCTGTATATTAAAAATATTAGACCTGTTACCATGAAACTGATTTTTGTGACAGCTTGTAAGCATGAACTATTATAGTTCCCTGTTTGCTGATGATGGAGGTTAATACCGTGACTCTAAGTGTACTCATGAGGAAATAGAGGAACAGAAAAACAAACATTGTGGATTAATATGGGTTAGTGCCCTATTTAACTGTCCTACTTTGTTTTGGAGTCTCCTACAACAGGTTACCTACATCCCAGGTCAAAAAACAAATTATTTTATCATAATCTACACTGCACAATCACCTAATTCTCAAGGTCTAAAATATCTGTATGGAATTCAGTCTCTGAATCATCTTCCGCGCGACTACTCTGCTCTGATTGGTCAGATGACACCATGTGTTTTGTTTGGTCTACCGCTTACAGCACATGTCAGAAATGAAACATCCATTATCATCTGAACTTCAGTTCCGGATGCTTCCTCAATCATCAGTGATTGTAAAAATTGTATTGATAGTAACGATGCCTTTGGTTTACCATATCAATTTGGTGAGCTAGCCGGTTAGCCGGAGACCAACAGCTTTGCACTGGGTGTACACAATATAAAACACAAAATTGGTAATTTGAACCAATGACTCTTCACAACCTCATCCTTTGTAAGTGTATAGAAAGAGAATTTGCTTTTGCAATGCAGAAAACAGCCTCTTCTTGACATGTCGACAACATGAACCAACTAAAGTAAGGAAAATAAGTATTTTTTTGGGAGACAAAAACTTTATTTATTGTGCACTTTATACTTTAAAACGTTGCAGACCTTTTACATTCACAAACAGCTAAATTACCCACTGCAAGACAGGTAATATTCAAAAAAGCATAATAAGAGGCATGTTAAAGCTGCAGTCCGTAACTTTTGTGTTAAAAATTTACAAAATGTATATAATAATAGAGTACACCATGAATCTATTTTCCAAACCATGTTTTTGTCTTGTTCTGAATCACTATGGTACACCTATAATAAGTGTTTATATTTGGACAATTTAGACTGGTTCGGGTCGGTCCCGCTGCTGAGTAGCCCAGTACCTGTGTGATTCGTCATTGACATAAACAGAGAGAAGTAGCTCCGGCTACAATGTTTTTCTGCAAGAAGCACGCAGTTCTGTTTATTAACCGCTAATGTGCCAAAAGTTACGGACTGCAGCTTAAGGTTAGGGTTAGTTCAGTGGGTAGTATCTCTTAAAAAATGTCTTATTAAGTACACACATACTGTAAATGTTGAACGGACTGTACAATAAAACTAAACTTTGCTGCCTTTGACATAACAGCTTAGGACTATGGTATTTGTTCTAGTACACATGCATTGTGGCTCAGTCAATTTGAAATGATGTCAGTAAGCATGCCGCATACTTCCAGGGGACCTGCATGCCAAGCAACAACTGCCACTGAGATTGCTAATGGAGAGATTTCCATTATTTATTAATCAGACATGAACATAATAAGCATGTTTAATTAAGAAATGTGCATAAAGTACTACACATGGCATACTTGTAGCACACTACTGTTTGAAATATTTACTGATGCATACTGCATACTTTCATATCCTATTAAAAAAAACCTGGTGGTGTACTGCACAGAGTATGTAATATGCTATTACTACATTCTGAACAAAATATTTTTTGGTGGCATATTGAATCGTTCCATTTGAATATGTAACTAGCATGACAGATGCAGCGGATATCACCACAGACACAATCGTGTGTCTGGAAATGCTTTGGGCAGACAGCATGTATGTGTGTATGGGTTGGTGGGCGAATGTGGATGTGTGAGAGGAGAGAGGACACATAGTGAGAAAATAAGAAGAGGACAGCGTGTTTCACTGATGTGTTTTGTGAAACCGGAATGAAAAAAAAAGCGGAGAGACAGAGAGGTGCAGAGAAACGAGAAAAAGTTTGTATGTGTTGATGTGCCATGTATACTCTGAAAATCTCTAAACTGAGAATCTAATTCCACTTATCTTCCATGACGTCATTAGAGACAGGCAGACAACTGTGTGCGTGTCTGCTGTAGATTGCTCTGGTTAATTAGGGGAAGACATCAGAGATGTAAGTGATGACACATTGTGCGACTGCATGCCACCCTGAAGCAGCCCAAACTCACGGCAAGAAAGTTCCTCTAACATCAGTGGTGACTCTGATGACAGACAGTATTTTTTTCTCTCTCTCTCTAGTTTTTTTGACCAGAAATAGGCAAGTCAAATGTCAAGATGGTCGTATTTCCACCCACAGCTTCAAGGTATGGGATATTACATATTCTGTTATAAAACAGAATAACAAGGCAACACAGTGGGCTTCCTACATATAGGCACACACTCAACACAAAAGCTGTTCCAAAGATTTTGCAGCATAATGATACTAGAACACCTTGTTTTGGTGTCTAAATTAGCACTGCAGGGGAACAAAATACTAGAATGCGTTGCAAATTAGCTGAGTTAAAAATGTAATCCAAGATGGCAGAACTAAGAAAATGACTATAATTCCTTCAATATAAAAACATAGTGATCAAAACAGCCTAATTCAAATGGACTATTTAATATAAAGTGTGTGTATGTACCAGGTATTCCCTACAATATGGGGGCCTATATTGGTCAACATGAGGAAAACAGCTTAGAAATAATACAGAATGATATATATATTTTGTTTTTTTTTTTTTTTTTTTTAAATCTACAAAAACAGGTTAGAGGTATAGAGTGATAAAATAACTAAAGTTTTTATGATTTCTATCCACAACAAGAGGCATAATACACGCAAACATAGCATGTACTGTATTACTAGCAATTATATGCTAGTAATACATTGTGAGCCACGTTGATGTAACTCTATGTAAAGAGTAGCCAGCGAAGGCAGTTTTATAACAAAGCTATATTAATAATTAAATAATTAAATCTTGTCTCCACGGAATGGGACTTTAATGGCACCGGGAATGAGGAAATATATAAGCACATCTAGATCGACTATGCATCAATTTAAAGTATCCCGAGGCTTTACCTTCTTCAAGTCTCGTCATTAGAAAAGTGGCTCTCACATTGATGTTGAATTAGTCCTTATTAGACTATAATTTGATACAAGTGACTTCTGAAAGGAGGGCGCTGACAGGGCTAAAAAAATGGATCAACGTGGGAGGATTTAAGCAATGTCAGGTACAAATGATCGTTTTAATACATATTGTCAGTAACTTTAAATGGTGAAAGTAAGCTAAGCAAAATGTAGGTCTAGGATCCTTCTGTCTCGGTACTATTCCCCTGCGAGCAATTGATACTTTTCCTATAGAAATAGTTGTATACAGGCCATTTGAAATAATAGGTAAGAATACCTTTCATGTATAACATGACTCATAAATAACCATAGAAAGAAATAAATAAATACAAGTGTCAGTTGCTGCCCCTAGTATCAATCATATTTCTCAGGAGGCACAAATTAAGGCTTAAATTTTGCTTCAGATTATATGATGAAGAGGTGATAATCCACAAAATGAGATGATAAAACAGATCATAATTACAAATGACTCTGCTAGCTACTGTGACAGTGATTGAGATACTTTTGAAGTCATTTTTATTCAGTCACCCTTGTTTAAATATGCATTCAATTATTTAGGTGTTGTTATGCAAGGACAAAGTAACATTGACTGGGTTTCATTAGGATTTCTTATTGAATATTTATTTTGTGTTGCATATGCGTAAACATGAATGACTAAATATGTTTTATTCTATGTGTCGTTTTATAAATTCTCTCTGCAACATCATAAATACAAAGGAACAATACTATCTCAGGAATGTTTTAGACTGCAATCAAAATGAGCAAAACAGCAAATTTTAAAGAAAGCAAGCAATTGTAAGATAAAATATGTGCCACAATTCTAGTAAGAAAGTGGAATTATTATCGGCTCCTCCCTAAACTTCTGCCCAGAGATTGCAGAAATTTGTCAAATTTAATGAGACATCAGTGTGTTAAAAAAAGACAATGTCAGTCAGTTAGTTTATCAATGAATATCTTTTCAGTGTTTACTTTTTGTAGCTTGTTTTTAAGCACACAAAAAGGGGGCTCAACCTTAACTTCTAGCCTTATTAGTGTTTTCAGTAGTGTCTACAAAAACATCCCACACAAGATTTAATTTCTTGTTCTACATGAAAAATCAGAGCCTTATCTTATTAAGGCACAACTCCTCTGCACAACAATAAGAAGAAGGAAAAAAACTGTATTAATTAACATTTCTCCATAGTTTTTAAAGTCTTATTGGGAAGTAACCCAATTAAGGTTCAATCCTTTCCACGAAAATCTTTTAATCTTCTTGTTGTCCCGAAAAAAAGTGAATCCAATCAGCAGCAACCAGCCAAGCGTCATTGCTAATTCATACCTTTATCTTATTATTCATGAAATCCAACAGGGATCTCAGGTAATTTGTAATAGGTCCAGCTTTCTCTCATGTCACCACATGGCAATCAAAACAACAGGTGTGGCATTTTCTCCCACAGGCATTCACTGTGTCCTTCTTCATGCTTGAAGCTTTTGAGGAAGATGCCAATTAAAATAATTATTGAACACCTGTCAGTATTTATATTAATCATTTTGCTTGCTGTGTAATACAGGTGCATCTCAATAAATTAGAATGTCGTGGAAAAGTTCATTTATTTCAGTAATTCAACTCAAATTGTGAAACTAGTGTATTAAATAAGTTCAATGCACACAGACTGAAGTAGTTTTTTTGGTTCTTTTAATTGTGATGATTTGGCTCACATTTAACAAAAAAAACACCAATTCACTATCTCAACAAAATAGAATATAGTGACATGCCAATCAGCTAATCAACTCAAAAACACCTGCAAAGGTTTCCTGAGCTTTCAAAATGTCTCTCAGTTTGGTTCACTAGGCTACACAATCATTGGGGAAGACTGCTGATCTGACAGTTGTAGCGAATTAGCTCATGGGGAAATATGAATAATTACTCATAACTAGTTATAATTAATTATAACTATTTAGATCCACTGTAAGCATTCATTTAACCTCTCAGTGTCAACTGTCTGTTAATTCTAAGAAAGTTAACCAGGGTTAAGGAAAATAACTTTCTTACTGCACAATACTACACAGAGCATGTAGCAAAAATCTGCATGATTAGAGACTCCAGTTATGAGCAAAACAATGAACAACGTCAAGTGTGATACAAGTAAGAATTTATTAACTAAGTAAACACTTAAACTAGTCTAACATATGTAGCGAATCAGCTCATGGGAAATATGAATAATTAACCATAACTAGTTATAATTAACTATCCATATTTTAGATCCACTGTAGATATTTAGTTGACCTCTCAGGGTCAACTGTCTTGTCATTTCTAAGAACGTTAATTTCCTGGTTAAATAACTTTCTTACTGTACAATTCTTTAAGTTTGTAACGTAAATCTGCATGATTATTGACTACGGTTATGAGTAAACAATGAACACGTCAAGGGTGATACAAGTAAGGTTTTATTAACTACATAAACACTTCAACTAGTCCAACATACTACATAAACACTTAAGCACGGTCTAAAGACACATACAACACACACACACCCACATAAAGTGGGTATAGGAACGGGTTAAAGTTTAACTCAGCATAGAAAGAGGCCTAAAGAATGGATTTTATGGAACACTTTGCATGTTTATTCAACAGATCAAAGCCTTCAGGGAGACGTCAGATTCTGAGTTCAAACACACCTTTGTAAAAAGGAGTAACTGATACTTAATGTATCAATTAAATAAGACTAAGTTTGATACTTAGCGAGTCGCGGCGGTCTGAAAGAGATTCCTGATGAAAATCTTAAAGCTTCCCGTAGATCTTAGCTGAATTCGGGTCGATGAAAAGAACAAGTTTGAGTCAGTGTCACTTGATGAATGGAAGGGACTAGGCCGAAGAAAAGGCCTGGCACATATGCTTTGGTATCCTGAAGCGTTTTTTCTCACATCTTCATCTTTGCGTCTGACCGAACCACCGACTGGGCGGGTCTCTTGAAGTGTGGCCTTTAAAGACTGCAGAGATTCACGCCTCTCAAGATAGGCTTGTCCAATGAGAAAGTCCGGAACCTCAAGTGGGAGTTCTGCGTTTTATGGCCTTGTCTCTAACATGGGATTTTGCATATGTAATCACTTGAGTGTTGATGAGAAATTAGTAATGCTTCTTGAACATCATATGTTGCGGAGGTATCAGCATGTAATAGCACTTCAGGTAGATCTCCGGAAGACGAATTTCATAGATCTAGACATGGTTAGAGTACTACATGAAGGAGTGGTTTGATCGTAAGCAGGACATAAAATAGTCTATAATAACAACAGATTAAATACAACAACAGCACTAATATAACAATGGCCTGAAAGAAAATGGGTGTATTCAAGAGGTTTTCCTATTAATTAATTAGTAGAAAATTCAATTTCTACTGTGCATTTGTACCCTTTGTTTCTGGAGAATGCAGCTGAGTGTCGGCTCGCATTCCACAAGGTTGTAAAAGTATCGGGTTACCATGAAACCGGGGTCTTGTTCGGCGTCCTGGGGTGTTACAAAGTATTTGTTAAATCTAGCTAACAAAAATATATATTGTGTGTTTGATTGGTCCAGAAGCTACAATATATATATATATATATACACAAATAGTCTAACTAACTATATAAACACTTAAACTTGTCTAACATACACATACACACACACATACAGGTGGTATAGGAAAAGGGTTAAAGCTTTATCAGTAAAGAGGGGAGGAGGAGAACACTAAGAATATGAAGTTAGGGAACCCATTTGATATTCAGCAGTTCTACCGACTGAAGGATACCGTCAGATTCTAGTTCAAAACACCCCTTGTAAAAAGGTGCAAATGACTACCTAATGTACAAATTAAAAGACTAAGTGGAATACTTGCACGTCTGTCTGTTGACCGAACGGGTGATCAGGCCAAGGTTCAAGTGATCTTTTGCTGAGGTGTGATGAAAGAACAGTTTGAGTCAGAGATATTGGTTGAAGGGAAAGTCAGGCCGAAGCCTGCACGAACTTAGGGTTGCAGAAGCGTTCTAGCTCCTGTCTCATCTTAGAATTAACAAACCACAGACTTCTGGGCAGGGCACTGGTGTGAGGCCTGTAAGGTTGGAGAAGATCTCCGCCTTTCAAGATGTGCTTGTCCAATGAGAAAGGCCGGTATTCCAAGTGGGAGTTTTGAGATACTGGGTAGTTTTATGACTCTTTGTGTGGAAGCTTGGTAATTTGCAAATGGAACTTGAATAGAAATTACTAAAGATCGATAGATAGAAGATAGATAGATAGATAACACTAATATATCCTATTTTTTTTTTTACAAACCATCTAATATCCACTCTGTTTTGAGACCATCAGAAGGGGAATTCATAGATACTCAAACATGGTGGGTAACATTATAGGTTAAGAAGGACAGGAATGGTTTTCGCTCATAAGCCTTGCTAAAAACGTATAAACCTTCAAGGACACATACCCGATGACCTGAAAGATATGTGTGTTCATTCAAAGAAAGGATTTCCTATTAATTAATTAGAGAACAGTCCATTTCTACTGTGCAGTGTGCCTCTTCCTATGGAACATGCAGTGAGAGGGGGAGGACTCTCAAAATGCCATTAGGTCGTAAAATCTATCTGGCGTCAGGGTTGCCATGGTAACCAGGGTCCAGGGCCTTGTTCACAGACAACTTGGCACCCAGTATGTTAATTGGGTGGGGGTTGTAGATTTTTGTAGCGTCTGCGTAGGATCATGCATGATAGTTGGACTGTTTATGGTTTAAAAGACCCCTTTTAGCCTTTTGACAATTATCATACAAATTACAGTTCTGGTCAGAAACTTTACGTTCGTATAGGGGTTTAAATTGCCAGATGGTTCTTCGCCGTCAAAAAGATTATAACCAGCCCCCACGAGAATCCTGGAACCTGAGTTCAAAAACATTCCACTTAGATCTGTGAATGGCCAAACGAACACACACACACACAAACTAACACACACACAAATAAAGACATTCACTTTTTATTTAGACAAACTAATCAGTATTTAATGGGGTGTTTAAATTCTTGGGGTTTAAATTATATGCATGTGTTGTTTGTTTGTTTCCCTATTAGATTAGCTGAGTTACCAATCGTTATTTGTATTAGTTAAAGCCATAAAAAACTTATATTCAGGTGTATGTGTGTATCTTTCGTTTAATCTATTCCAGATTATTGTTTCTTGGTATCAATGTTACCTGTTCTCCATTCCTCGGACAATGCAGGAACAGTATGTGATTGTGAAACGCATCATGTGACTCGTACGATATTTTGGGTTAAAATTACAGAAATTCCAGACCTGCCATAAACATGCAAATGAGCCATAAACAGAGACAAAGAAAGTTTATCCCGCTCAAAATCCATGCCTCTCATTGGCCAATACACACAGAATAGGAATTCTCAAAAGAGATTAGCCCGGAAAAACTTTGCTCAGAAAACTCTTCTTCGTTTGAGACAACAACTTTCAAGACTCTCAAGACCTTCCTTATTAGTTTTATTTTCCGGCAGTTTTTACTCTCAAGTAACGTTAGTCGCTGTGGACTACTTCTTCAGAAGAACCAGAAGTAAAAAACTTCCAGCTGACTCCTCACAAACTAATCAAAAGACCTCCGTTATCTACCGCATACGGACTCTTCTTCAGCAATCGAAAACCAATGCAAGTAACCGCTTAAAATTATTCAGATGCGTGTTTAAGATTCAGACCCTTTTTAAGGTGATTTTTAGATTCTCTGATGATTTTCAAAGGTTGTAGTTAAGTGATGTGAAATACTGCCATTCTTTTTCTATTCTCTCTCTTTCCTTACTTTGTTTCATTCTGTATATACAGTATATGTGTTTTGCTTAGTTATATGTTAGACATAGTTTCATTTATTAAATCCCTTATATTCACAACGTATTGTCTCTGTTTACTGCTCACAGTTCAAAGTCAATGAATGTTTGAACCCTTGCTACATTTTGCTAAGAATTACTGCTAGCACTGCACAAAGAAGGACTGTTTATTCTTCCTTGGCCAGGAAAATAATCTTTTCTTGAATTGATAAATGATTATATTGTATGCTCGGTGGACAGACAGATCAAATAACTGTAATATTAATTCTGCTACAGCTAATTATAAGATCTAATCTAAATATTTATTATAAATCATAACCAGTTATAATTCGTCATAACTATTCCCCTTTTTAGAGCTAATAAATAAAATAAACATTACAGGGGACTGTGACGATTTGTTAATCTAATGGATAACTGATTTGTTAAAACAAATGAAAAATGGTGTGTCTGATTGATCCAGACGCTACACAGTTTGTCAGGAAGACAATCATTGACACCATTCACAAGGAGGGTAAGCCATAAACACTCATGCCAAAGAAGCTGGCTGTTCACAGAGTGCTGGATCCAAGCATCTTAACAGAAAGTTGAGTAGAAGGGAAAAGTGAGGAAGAAAAAGATGCACAAACAACCGATAGAACCGCAGCCTTATGAGGATTGTCAAAATCGATTCAAGAATTTGAGTGAATTCACAAGGAATGGACTGAGGCTGGTATCAAGGCATCAAGAGCCACCACACACAAACATGTAAAGGAATTTGGCTTCAGTTGTCATATTCCTCTTGTTAAGCAACTCCTGAACCACAGACAACATCAGAACCGTCTTACCTGGGCTAAGGAGAAGAAAAACTGTACTGTTGCCCAGTGGTCCAAAGACCTCTTTTCAGATGAAAGCAAGTTTTGTATTTAATTTGGAAACCAAGGTACTAGAGTCTGGAGGAAGGGTGGAGAAAGCTCATAGCCCAAGTTGCTTGAAGAGTCCAGTGTTAAGTTTCCACAGTCTGGTGATTTGGGGTGCATGTCATCTGCTGGTGTTGGTCCACAGTGTTTTCTGAAGTCCACAGTCACTGCACTGTTTACCTCAAGACATTTTGGAGCACTTCATGTTTCCTTCTGCTGACCAGCTTTTTGAAGAGCCTGTTTTTATTTTCCAGCAGGATTTGGCACTGCCCACACTGCCAAAAGCACCAAAAGTTGGTTAAATGACCATGTGTTGGTGTGCTTGACTGGCCAGCAAACTCCCCAGACCTGAACCCATAGAGAATCTGTGGGGTATTGTCAAGAGGAAAATGAGAAACAAGAGACCCAAAAAATGCAGATGAGCTGAAGGCCACTGTCAAAGAAACCTGGGCTTCCATACCACCTCAGCAGTAATTAAAGCAAAAGGAGCCCCTACCAAGTATTGAGTACATGTACAGTAAATTAACATACTTTTCAGAAGGCCAACAATTCACTAAATGTTTTTTTTATTGGTCTTATGAAGTCATCTAATTTGTTGAGATAGTGAATTGGTGGGTTTTTGGTAAATGTGAGCCAAAATCATCACAATAAAAAAAAACAAAGACTTAAACTACTTCAGTCTATTTACATTGAATTTATTTAATACACGAGTTCACAATTTGAGTTGAATTACTGAAATAAATGAACTTTTCCATGACATTCTAATTTATTGAGATGCACCTGTTCATGTTTTTTTTAAAGCTCACTCAAAATGTTGTCATTGTTTACTCACTCTCATATTCTTTCAAATCCTTATGACTTTCCAAATATGGCAAAGCGAAATAAAGGATCATAAATGTAGTCTATATGACTTGGTGGTATAAATATTTTTGTGTGAGGTACAAAGCAGAAATTTGTTATTAATCACTGAAAATCTTATCTGGATTTACTCAATGAAGTTGTGAATATCTTAATAAAATGCATACAGTACATCACCTGAAACATAAATTATTGTTGAATAAAGGCTTCAATTTGTGTCTATTTCTCACAAAAAACACTCATGTGAATTATTGAGAACACAGATAGAATTAATGTTTAAACGAGTACAGAAATATTATTAATTATAAGGTTTTAAAATGTAGTTTTGTGTAATGTGTAATCTTTTGAATTCCCCAGCTACCCTCTGGTGCTCTTCGGTCACTTTTGACCAAAAAATGTTCTGTTTTGAATTTAAAATCACAGCTTCATCTGAATGGTACGAAACTTGGTGACTTTTATTGCATTTGGAATGTGAACACAAAAAAAATTGAGGGCATGATTTGAGCAGGCTAAGTAAAAAAAAGGCAGCCTTGTGGTCTTCGGTCAAAAATGACAGACCATAGGAAATGAATGGGAAATCGAAAATACAGAATTTTTTTTTGTGTACAATCTACAAATCAGACACAATGCGAAAAAAAAGTGCACAGCAATGAAGGGGTGACACTAAAATATCAATAGTGCAAAACCAACACATCCACTCACACACACACACACACACACGTCCACCACCGATACACACACACTTATGATGAACGGTGTGAAGGTAACACAGCAAATTGTAAAATAAAAGCAATATTCAACTACAATACAGTAAAAAAAAATAAGGGGGACAGCAAGACGGGGTGACACTTTGAAACATCAAGAGAGTGCAAAACAGACCATCACGCAAGACACACACACACACACAAAAAATTATACAACTCAAATGAACGCTAGGGCTATACCCAAATAGCCAAAACGAGTCAGAAAGCTGAAATCAGATCAGACCCAGAAGAATTAAGCTTTGATAAAACATTCCTGTTCATTGTTGTTACATTTTTATAGAATTGTAATGTTTTGTGTAACAAAAGTTTTCTCTGTGTTCAGGTTTGACTGTAGTAATAATAATTCAAAAACTGACGCTTCAAATCAACATTTAAAAAAAAAATCTAAACCTTTACAAAATGTTTTCTTTGAGAATGTCTAAATATATATCTAAATCCACAACTTAATAAAAAATAAGTATTTATGTCAACAAATAATAAGATGATTTCTAGGGACTTAAATGAGGCTATATGAGGAACTAGGGCTAAGACCAGGGACTTGTTGTGCTTATTTTACTCCTACCCAGATGGCACTAAGGAGGCCTTCAAAAATGGGATTTTTAAAGGTCATTGACTCTTTTTAATATGAATATATTTTGAAAATTTGTATTTCAATGGGAGATTGATCATAACTCTTGCATAATATTAATTGAGTACTGAGGGAGGCGGGAGGGCATTTAAAAATTTTAGGTGTCAGGTCACTTTTGACCGTGAAGATCACAAGTGTGATTCCCAAATGAGGAGCACCAGAGGGTTTTAAACTAATATGAATGAAAACTCTGCAACCATACACAATTATGAACCAATTAATTCCATGAATTTAATAACATTGATTTTTTTTTGTTATTATTATTATTCTGTTTTATTTAAACATCAGTAAATGTATGTGTGGTAGAACCAAACTTTAAAATACATGAACACTAATTAAAGCTGCAAGGAGTATTGTGAAAGGGCCCTTGCACCCAGGCTCACTGGGAAATCAGCAAACGGTCAGCAATATGCATTTAAAGTGGTAACTATAGGAGGAATATGTCAAAGTCATTTATAACCTCCTGCTGCCAGTTGGTGGTGCTATGACTATAACTGAATATGGATGTAGATGTCTTCAAGCCATGACTTTGATCCAACTATGAAGTTTGTGCAGTATGAACATGGTCTGTTTGAGTTAGTAAAAAAATACATGACATTTCCTGTTGCCAACAGGTGGCGCTATAAATTATAACTGGATATTGTAAATGTTTTCAGGCCAGGACTCTTACAAAACATGTGAAGTCTAGTGCAGATTGGACATTGCATGTTTAAGTTAGTGTAAAACAAGTAATTTCCTGTTTCCAGAAGGTGGCGCTATGATTCTAACAGAATATTGGCCTTTAGATGTGTTCAGGCCAGGACTCTTATCAAAAGTGTAAAGTTTGGGGCAGATCAGACATCGTATGGCTGAGTTACAACAACTTCCTTTTCCATGGCGAAACATCGAAATTTGTCAGGCCGCCAAGGGTCACACCCTTCAACGAAAACTAAAGATCTTCGCAATTTAGCATCACCAAGGCCTTTAGAGGAAACTGACCAAATATAATGTTGATGTCATTAAATCTCTAGGATGAGGAGTTAGAGCGTAAAACATGTCACTTCCTGTTGCCAGCAGGTGGCGCTCTGATTATAATGACTCTGGGTATGGGTATGTGTTCAGGACAGGACTCTTATCAACATGTGAAGTTTGAAGTTTGCACATGTCTGCCTGAATTATAACCATTCCCCCCCATCCATGGCGAGACATAAATATTTGTCATGGCGCCATGGACACGTCCTTCAACGAAAACTCAAGATCTTCACACTTTAACGTCACAAAGGGCTTTAGATTACACTGACCAAATTTGGCATTGATCTCTTTACATCTCTAGGAGGAGTTTGTTTAAATGTCTAAAAATGGCACAAAACTTGCAGAGAAAATTAAAAATAACAGACTTCCTGTTGGCTTTCGGATTTTGATCCGATATACTTTTTTGTAGGTATTGGGGTGTTACATGTGTCTACCAAATTGCGTACCTGTATGTGAAACGTAGCCCAAGAGGCACTTTTGTGTAAATTATAGTGCCATATTGAGCCATTTTGCCACAACCACTTCTGAAACCCATATCAGATGTAAATTTCCGCCACTTCTGAGGCGTGTGCAAAGTTTACCGAATTTTTTAGCATGTTTAGGCCCTCAAATGTGATTAATTTTGGAGGAGAAGAAGAAGAAGAAGAA
>JADLZN010009439.1:0-30850 GCA_018155175.1 Sinocyclocheilus anophthalmus | reverse complement strand
CACACACCCAGCCCAAACCACCTGGCAATTAAAGGTCATCTCTGCTCCCAGTAACAACTAGGAAGGGCCAATGTGGACCAGGACATCTAAATATTCCTTATCTCCTCTACCTTTCTCCAGCTTTGAAAGATGAGCAAGGAGAAAAATACAGATTGAAAACAAACAAAATCCCTCATCTAGATGGAGGGGGGGAAATGCAGATGAATTCTGGCACTTGGACATAGCCCAAGCACTTCAGAAGCAAAAGCTAAAATAAAAGTCACAAATCCCCCTAGTGGTCTCTGAGAGAAATGCCAAGCTGTCAGTTGTGAAGCAGAGTTGACTCTTTCAAATCCACCTAATTCACAGTGGTGAAAAAGCCACCAGTGGGTTCGAGGCAAAGGGTGGTCTAATGTAAATGAGATCAACTCTTTCACAGACAGCTGAGGTATCTTTAGTTCAGGAAACACATGCCATTTGCAATTACCACGTTTAAGATGAACAAAAACCACTGAGACAGTCAGGGCGTGAAGAGCTTCCTGAAGGATCATCAATCTTGCCTGTAAGACAAAGGGCAGTGGGAGGAAGGGTGGGGCAGCAGGAGTTTTGCCAAGTCCTGTCTCAAAGCAGCTATTATGAGAGAGTGAAAGTGGAGCTTCTACTGGCCTGGTGAATGAAAGCAGACAGAGTATTGTACACGAAGCACTGCCTGGCATCAAAGACGTCTCTTTAATGAAGCCTTTCAAATGCACACAGTCATCTGTAAGCATGACGAATCTCTGAGCAAAGACAAACGTAGGACATTTTTACAAATGCTTTTCAGAAAATTCCCATGAATGTCTGGCTTTTGAAAACATTTATCTGTTTATTGGGGGTTTGGTGTGTTTCTGTCAAAAGTTCCACACACACACACACACCAAAGACCACACACACACATACAGAACCCTTATCAGTCACACGAATTCTGAGATTTGTCTTAACAAAACTAAATTGTCGTTAACTAAAAAAAACAACAAAAAGTAAATATAATAATATTTTTTATGACTCCAAAACTATCTATCTAAACCATAAACCTGCCTCTAAAATAAATAAATAAATTCATTCATTTTATTTTATTAAAGTAAAATAAAGAGTTGACATAAAGAAGTCAAATCATAACTTATTGTACCATTTAAATATTTTTTTAATTTTAAAAACTGTTCAGAGGTGACACGAACTTCATCGGCCCCTATATACTAAATAAAACACATAATAATAATTAAACAAATTATAATCACAATGGTGCACATGTAGAGTACAAACACACACACACACACAAACAATAGAAATAGATTTAAAGCAATTTATATATATACATATACATATATTTAAAACCTGGACTGGATTTTGACCAGGATGTGTTTGCATTTCATACATTGCCCTGTAAGCGGATAAAGGTTTCGAATAGGGGATCAAGCTGCATTATCGGGGAGGGGGCGGTTGTGAAAGTGCCTATGCACGACACAACGTCACACTGATAGTGTTCACTTACCTCGGAGCTCCTCATCACAACTGCAGCACGAATATCCCTGATCTCTTCATAAGGCAGCAGGCCGAATGAATCCCAGGAAAATTGCGTTTTTGAAAAAAAAAAAAAGTTAAATTTTTCTGACCCTGTAGTTTTTAGGACTGTTAGAGGTTGTTTTTGCACAAGGGCCTCTGCAATCCCTCAGAAATGACCATGGGGACAGCATGTCAATAAATGCTCATGTGGATGGTGAAAACAACATTTGATGTTTTGTTTTCGCACTCTGGGGTGCAATGTGGAAGTTAAAGAGAAACACAATTTGTTTCTGGTAAACAAAATAAACAGCGGTAGAAACAAAACAACCTCAGATATTTGGGGCACAGGCTTCACCAGATAATGACTGCACATCGTACTTTCACCCAGTTGAAATGCAGAAACCACAGGTGCATTTACCCCAACCGCGTGATTTTATAACCGGCCAGTCGCATCCGGGTTCTAGGAAAGGAATATCTGTGAATTATGACATAAGTGTTTCGCTTATAGTGTCACCTTTAAAAAAAAGTGCCTCAGGTGGTGTGGTACCGAACATATTGTACATGTTCTGTATAAAGCAGTTCCTGCATTGAGGTTAAATTTACTCGTTAAACATTAGCGGTAGCTTCAAAACAGGTTTCAAAAGAGTTTCCCCATTAGTGTCTGGAAACATGCCGACAGGAACCCTGAAATTTTGTGCTGTAACTTAATCCCAGGGGGTACGAAAAACGTTCAAGGGGTTGCTCCTTGTTTTGTGTACGGCACCGGGTACGTCGGGAAAAAAGAAGGCTATTGTAGAGCAAAACCTTTGTTGATGGTAATAGCAATGGCTGAGTGAGATCTGGGGATCTACTGAAGGATTAACGTGAGAGAAATTCTGTTCGCTCTGAAATAATGATGGTTAGGGGGGTGGGATTGGGGGTGTATGTTTGGGTAAAAAACATAGGGGATTCGGGCGGTCTGGAATTTGCCGTCACCAATGATGGCGAGGAATGACCTTCTGCTGTCTGCCTCACCCCCACCATAGCAGCTCTCTGGTGTGCAGGTGAACGATTCCACTGGTTCTGGATTAACCGTGATTTTATTAAACTAGGGGGCCTAGTACCATTCCCGACCCGCTGATTGATTGAGGGTCTCTGTGCAACTATGGCTCTATTTTCTTTTTCTGCAATGGTCATTAGTCTGATCGTGTTGTCGGTTGCGGGGGGTGGGGGGGCGGAAAGGTCCGGTACTGGACTGCTGTGACATGGGGAGGGGGAATTCCAGCTTTCCTTTTCCCTTCGCCTGGGTCCCCTGGCTTTCTTCGGAGAAAGGAGTGCTCTGTGCTTTTTTATTTGCTAGAGATGAAGGTAGAGCAAACACAGCAGCATTTCAGAGCAGGGAGCTCATCTGGCAAAAACCAGACACAATGGCATAGGAAGAAATTCTTATTGTAGCTTCGGTGTGCCAAAACACACAACGAGGTTTTAAAACTAGCCTAACAACACGACCTACAAGGAAAAAAGACCAAGTGAGCCTGGCTATAGGGATATTCTAATGAACAGAGTCATCAGGTAGCAATGAGCCAAGTCACATGGGCAAGAGTAATCACTGGCATAAACAAACAAATGGTTATCACCTGAATGTGGTGATTTAACACCCCCCCGTCAAACTATCATATTTGGTAAAAAAAAAAAATATTTATTGACGACAAATCTTTTTTCTCTTCTCCTCGTCTTCGATTACCTCCACTCTCTTTCGCCCTCATCTGTTTGATTTCGTATAATGTTCATATGCATACATGTACGTTACACATTCACAGTAAGTGAATTATCCTGAGTTTTTCCTCTAACAAGTTTGTCCATGACACAGATGCATCCCATAATTCATTTCCGTTCATATCCACTCGTACTCATCAGGGGACACCGGGGAATTTAGTCATTTGGTGTTTTTTTTTTTTTTTGTTTTGATTTTTTTTTTTTTTAATGATACTACACCTGGCAAGTCCGCCAATTCGCATTAAGCAAAGAGAGCCTTATGGGGGGGGGGGTTGTCGCGGGGGGGGGGGGGGGGGGGGGGGGGGGGGGTGGCTGGGGGGGGTGGGGGACGGGGGGCGTTCCCCGCCCCATATAATAAAATGCGTATCTATACTAGAACCACCTAACACACAAGCCTAAGGGTTGGTATGGGCACACCACTTTGTTTGTAAAAATCAGGGATCCGCGGCTACAGGTTTGTAAAAAAATATTTGCTTACGGAGTTGGGTCGACGTGACTCTTTCTTCTGGGGAGTTGTGCCCAAGGACGGGAAAAGCATGCTGGAGGTTAAACATGCGAATGGACCACAGAGCTCTGCTGGGGTATCTCTGTGTTAATTAGGGAGGGGATCAGTGGGGGGGGACGTGGGGGGGTATGTAGCGGTGGTGGGTTTCTGCCGTTGCGTGGCTCATTTCCGCCTCCGCGGCTACGGGTTTAACTGCACTCGTGAGATTCACAGCCTCCTTGTCACATCTGGATTATTGTTTCAGCTGTGCACGGAGCCACACCCGGTGCCCCGGGTCCAAAGTAGCAGAACAAATATCCAGCTTCTCTTTACACTCACAGTGATGTGTGGGATCATGTGGGTGTCTGTTTGGGATTGCTCACAGCCCCCCAGGATCAATGAACTCAGCAAGTTTTCCTAGAATTTCATGGCCAAAAAATGAAAGTGTGGGCATTGTCCAGTCAGCCCACAGACTGTACTCTCAGCATCAGCATGAGGGGAAGACAGCAATAGATACCTGGGGGCATAAGTAACTCTCCCTTGTCCAAGTAAAGAGCAGAATTGAGTTGCACAAGTACCCAATTCCACAACCCTGGAACAACCTTGTCTTGTCTTTGGGGCCCATCTCAAATAATAATATAATAATAATAATTAAAAAAATGTAAGATTCAAACATTGTAGATCTTTTAACTCTTCTTTTGCTTTCCTGTCCCACTCCTTTTCCTTTCTCTGTGAAAGATGACAGATTTGTGGCTGAAGTGAATGTGTAACAGCACTCCCACTCGTGTTCTGGCATTAGTTACTCTGAAGCCTGAAGTGATGTGTGTATGCGTGTGTGTTGCATCAAAAGCAGGCTAAAGAACTAGCAGAAATGAGACAGAGAATGAGACCATTACAATGTGACAGTGAGTGAAATGAGGGGAAGAGAGAAATGTCACTGGCATCTTTTCTGTTAGGGCCATCTCCATCTGTTCCAGCTCTAAACGAAGAAGAAAAGCAGACAAGAAAAAAGAACACACAAACACACAAACCTGACCTTGATGTCATTTACCCTTCAGGCACAGTAATGGAGCATGTTATATGATTAATGAAAATGCCACCTCTTTTGTTGCATTATTAGTACTGACTGACACAAGCATCTCTATTATTATTGCTCATGGTAAGTGTTAAGGATTTAAACAAACTTATACCACTTCATACTGTATTAAACTTCAGTGCATAATTCATTCCATGATATGACTGATACATCATACTGTGCATCGTGTTAAAAATAAGTGTGTTAATACTGTTCTAAGCAATGAGACTCACAATGATTGTCTGACAAACAAAATCACGAATTGATCTATCCAAGCCATATCCAGGGACCAGAAAACCATGGGCCATTCAACAACCCCTTATAAAAGCCTAGTAACATCCTGGAAATCACTCACAATACCCTCAAATCAGTATAGAAAAGAGCATGCACCATTTTTTTGTCTGAAAATGCACACACCTAGTTATATTTTTATTATCCATGTTAAACCAAACTTCGGATAATATAGCTTAAAATAATGTTCTTCAACAGCAGCAGTGTAGCCAGACTCTGAGCTTCATCTTACACTATCCGCACATTCAAATTGCATTGATATAGTCAATTGGAATCCAAGTACTCTTCCGGCTAGGATGAAAACAAGCATGGGTAGGACATATACTCAGGTGGCTGGTTATTTTAGCATTTGCTATGAATATTTCATGAAGTGTGATATTGTATATCTAAGGTGTTTTCCTCTCCATGACAAAGAAGCCAACATGTCCAAAAAAGAATAAAATCACATTCTCATGCTGCTTTCATCAATCAAAGTCCAAAGAGTCGCAGGCCTCTTGAGAACACAATGAAGTTTCATACACACACACACACACACAGACAAACAAACACTCCCTGAAGATTCAAGAGGGGGAGAAAGAGTGGCAGTGGAAGAGAGACAGAGAATTACTAAATGACACGAGGGTCTGGCAGGCTGATCAATACGGGCCACAAAGCAAGTGTTCAGTCCAAACTGTGATATCAACAGGTAGTTCCTTCTGTCCAGTATGGGGTCATTCTCAGTGTTTCAGTGTCATAGGGTAAAGACAAAGTAGAACAACTCGACTGTAAAAATGGCCAAATGTAAATCGAACAGATTTTGATAAATAAATGTATTGTGTTTAAATAAATAAATAAATTCATAAATTTGTTTGTTTGTTCGTTCATTTATTCTACCAACCAATGAATCAATCAATCATTTAAAATTATTAATCTACCAGACTTGGCTGCATTAATTTAATAAATGGAAGTACTCTTGTTTTGGGGGCACTATTTGGTTTTGCCTGTGGTTAGAATGATGCAGACACAAATAAAATGATTTGTCCTTTTTCCTGTTATCCTCCTATAGTATGTGTTTACGGTACAACTGAAATCAGAGGAATTGGGTAGAATCCATTATCAAAAAAACAGCATCCCCAAAACCTGTTGCAGGAAGAACAAATACTGACAAATGCTGCTTGACAATACAAGAGGATAAGATGAATTTCAAAGTTGATATGATACGTACAAGAAAACAAAACAAACAGAAGAGAACAGAGGAAACATTGTGGCTATAGATTCAGCAGCCTGAACTGCTTTCAGTACAGAGAAAGTTGCTTAGATCCATCTTTTCCAGTATGGAGCAAAAAATACCTAGGACTTCTCTTAAAAAAAAATAATAATAATAAATAAAAGCAATTCTTAGAGACAAAATACAAATTGTAACTTCTTTGAAAGGAAGAACATAAAAACAGATCTGGAGGCTTCTTGGGGGGTGTTAGGGGACAGAGGAGATGGAATGCTGATAATTACACAGATCTGGGCTGTCTGGCATCAAGACTCGCAGCTCGCGCGTTTTTCGTGAATGTGCATCCTGTCATCAGTTTTCTTCACGTCCTTTTTCACTGAAGCAGAGGACAGAAACCAGAGGGTAAGAAAAAAAAAAAACACATAATTATCAAACCAGTAAAATGCATCTGCTAATGTTTTTCACAGTTGATTATTATTATGAATTTTTGTAATTTTGGTGGTGGGGGTTGGAGAACACAAGTGACAATTTGAGCAGACGCTGACGGGTTTCCAAAAATTAAATACATCAACATAAACAGAATGACTTGCATGACGTGATTACAGGAAAAATAACTAGATTTTTTTCATTTATGAAGAAAGAAAGGTTGCCAGGTTTACTGAGTGGCTGTTAGCATATTGTTTTGTTGTTGCAAGGGTTTTCTTGGTGGTTCCTAGGTGCTCGCTTAATGGGGCTAACATTGTATATATATATATATATATATATATATATATATATATATATATATATATATATTAATAGCATACAACCTACATACATGTATGTTGCTGTATCAGAGATGGATAATCAAGCATTTCAAACTACCTTTATGTCCTTTTTGTATTTTGAAAGTGTATGAACAATACTGCAAAATATAATTTGCGCTCAACAAGTCCATCCATTTGGAATGAAACAAGGAAGTGTGAATGAAAACAGAATTGCCAAATTAGTACTTCATCTAAGTCATACATTTTAGGGTAGTGCCCACTTTAGCGGGCATCACTAATAACAAATAACAAGACCTAAACAAACATTGTATCAGATGAACTGGATTGTATTATTTTGGATGTGGTCTTGTCATACAGCTAACCAAAATGAAAAGCATGACTTGTGCACTTTGGACCACTCTTTTTATGAGCTCTTTTTTATGATTATACATATGGCACCTCGATAACAGATCAAGGGTGGAAAGCATAAGGACAGAGAAATGCTAGATCATGGCAGATGTGTCACGATTAAACCAAGACACTGATGCATGTCAGACTTCCTTTTTATAGCACGACATATACTAGAAAAAAGAAAAAAAAACTAGGGAGGGAAGGAAGAGAAGACAAAAAAAGAAGGTAGGAGAAAATGGAAAAAGAAACAGAGAGAGACAGGTGAGATAGAAAAACAGCAAGAGAGACAGATGTATAGAGACGACATGCTAAAGAGACCATCAGCGCGTGACTACAGCGCCACTCTGTATATTGGAGGGAGATTGTGTGGGCCTGCTATTGACAAACACAGGGCTTGCTCTGTCAACGGCTCAGAGCCATGGAGAAAATTGTGTTATTTCTGTAATCCTAAGGAGCAGCAGGAACAGCAGCTTGGAACAGCCCCAAGCCAACGTTAATGCCGTACGTGTGTGACTGGCATTCGAGGGACCGGCTCCCTTTGAGGCCTGCTTGAAAACAGCCTCTCCCTGAGTGACATAATGTGTCAGCGAAATCCTTGGCCGAACCACTGTCACAGTCAACTACCAACTAACTAAATTAGAGCGCAATCAAGGCCATAGCTCTGGGACTAACCCGGGGGAGGGAAAGAGAGAGAGAGAGATTCTGGGTGAAAACAAAGACAGAAGAAGCCTTAGTTTGGCAGATTGCTTGTGGGAGTAGGAGCGCACCTCAGCGCTAATCATCACAACTCCGCTATTTATTTAAGCCCAAGATGGAATCTCTCAGGAAATCGAATACAAACAAGCCTCTCCCAAGAAATCTGCATATGTGAAGGAGCTATCAAAGCAAGAACATCTCCTAAGCAGGTGGATTTGCTGCTGGCTACAGGCCCTTTGCTGTTGTGTCAATACCACTGTGGTACTGATGAATGTCTGTTTTGGAATGGAAGTGATGGTGACACTACTGAGCCTGCTCAGTGAGTTTGATCTTCTGTAAGTTTGATTTATTTATTTATTTTGGTGCTAAAAACTCAGGTGTGCTCAGACTAAATGGATACCAAGTAATTAATTTGTGCGAGCATTTTAATACCCTGACAGGTGACAGGACTTGCAGTTCCAAAAAGTTATTTTAATTGTAAAATATATATTGCAATTAATTGTACATCTAATTAAATATATTTCACAAGCTGATCACAGTGCTGTGGATTCATAGTGTATTTTAGAAGCGTTCCTTCTCATGGTCTCTCAAATATGTCTCACAATAACGGAACTATGAGTCCATACCAGGGTTTTGCACCATTCAGAATTTAATTGATAACGGCTTCAGGGAGCAGTCATGGCCTAATGGTTAGAGGTCGTAACCCAAAGGTTGCGGATTCGAGTCTCAGTTACGGCAGGAATTGTTGTGGCGGGAGTGAATAACCAGCGCAATCTTCCACCCTCAATACCAGACTGAGGTGAGACACTTGAGAAAGGCACCGAACCCCCAACTGTTCCCCCGGCACCGCAGCAATTGATGCCCATGCTAGGGTGTGTGTGTTCACTACTGTGTGTGTGCACTTGGATGGGTTAAATGCAGAGCATAAATTCCGAATATGGGTCACCAAACTCGGCCACTTCACTTCACTTCACAAATTCCAATTCATAGATAGAAAGATAGATACAAACAGGCAAAACAATAGAGAGAACGACCGACAGACAGACAGAGAGAGATAGATAGAGATGGTACTCAACCAGAATGAGCTTTTTACCGCCGCGGGTACCGCCGCTTCTGCAAAATGCATTTGCAGCTTTTGACCGCTGAGTGGCGCTTTAACCACAAGTTATCAAGCGAACGCATCAAAGCGCATTTTGGCAAAACACCCGTCGGCTTAGCCTTGCCAATGGGTTACATTTGATGGCTAGAGTCAGCGGAAAATCTAAGAAAAACACTGTAGTTTAAATAATTAATGTCCACAGAAACAAATTTAGTAGCCTACATATGAAGATATGTGCTTTGTTATTTAGAAAGAACTCAAGCAGGATAAATGTCAACCCTGTGAGCCTGTGCTTAAATTTCACTCTATACTGCAGTACTACACCATATTTTAGTCAAAAAGAGGCCTACATCACCCATAATCTTCCTATTAACAATAATCAACCTTTTTATCATTTTCTATTTTTATGGCAAAAATGGACACCTCTTTAAACTTAATATATATTCAAAGAGCTAATCTAAAATACTGGCTTGTACTGTACAGTAAAAAGTAAGCATACTTCAAGCACTGCCGTTACTGTGATATTTCATCATAACGGTGGTCAAATTGCTGGAACAATAAACATTTATTTGATGAATAATTCAAAATTAAATGTTATAATAATTTACTAGCCTATTATTTTAATATTACCACTGATTTATTTCATTATTTTTATCTTTATTTACAAGTGAAAATGTCACAATTCCAGCTTTATTGAGCAATGGTGTCAAACATCCATTTGAGTCACCTGGTGGTAATGGTCACGAACACGTGCACATGTGACTGGTTTTATTAATTACCGCGGCAGTGGTACACATGGCGTTAATAGGCATCTGGTGACTCCCTACTGTGAATGACTGCGCACGATTCCGACCGACCACCGACGACCGACGACCGACCGCCGACCGACCGACCGACGACCCGAACGCGAACGACCGACCGACGACGACCGACCGACCGACCGACCGACCGACAGACAGACAGAATGACCGACCGACGACCGATCGGACGGACTGACCGTCCGTCCTCCGTCCGTCCGTCCGTCTGCTACAGGGACAGTAGATAGATAGATAGATAGATAGATCGATAGAATCAGACTGAAGATATATAGATAGAAATAGTCAGATAGAGACTCCATCAAGAGAGTCAGAAGAAAATGCACTCAGAAAACAGCTCCAATCGGAGAAACTTGAAGACCTGAGAAAATAAAATATCTGAAAACAGGGCTCCCGAAGGATCTTAATTTTTTAGGGGAAGGGCTGCAGGTGAGGGAACAGCTTTTAGCCATATTGTGGAGCTCAAGATACCCCAACCACCCCCTTAGGCGCATTGTCACACCCTTCCACCAGCTGGCTCTCCCACCTGGGTAGCCCACGCTCTCAGCAGGATGTTCTCAACACATCCTCAGGCACTTCAGCTGTTAGAGATCCGCAGCCCGCCAGGCCCGCACCTCCTCAGTCCGAGCGGTGCTGGATTAATGAGAAACAGACACAGCTCAGCCCATCGCAAACTTCCACTCATAGTGGAAAAGGGCAGTTTGAGAGACAATTTTTGTATTTGCAGCAGGCTTGCTGATTGAATTACACTCCACCCTACGTATTTATGACATTGCTTTTTATCTGCAGGCTTGCACCATTTCGTAGTGATTCAAAAAGTGTGATCTTGCAGAACTGAATAACTAGAGAAGAGCAGGACGGTGTCACTGTTTCTAAGACAAATCATTAGTGCATAATAGGCTACAGTTCCCCCGTCTGTCCATCACTGATGATATGAACAGGACTTCTGCCAACAGCCAAGTGAGCGAAGTCTCTTGATCTATCTACTAGAATATGCTTAGAGTATTGACACAAGCAAAATACTCGCAAATCAGGACGTGTTCACCACCTCTCCAAGAGGCTAAGAAGCTTGTATTCATGTCAAAACTGCATTTTGTTGTGTGTTATTTAGAAAGGCATTAAAGACACACATTCTAATTATCTTTTGGGTTCTTTTGATTATATGGTTTATGTCTTTTATATGGAAAACTGTTGCAAAACATTCTTTAAAATGTATTATTTTTTTCCACAGAAGAAATAGCCTACAGTTTAAAGGATAAAAATCCAATCATCACCACAGATGAATAACAAAAAAGAAACCAATATCTACATTAAGTACTTCTCTAAAACACCATAATGAAGCTAGAGAAATAAAGTTTTATTTAGAAGATACCTTTTTTGTTAGTTTTGTGTTAAATACAGAAAAAATAAACTGGGCCTCACAGCGTTACAAAGATAAAGGCAGCGTCTGCGTATAGTGACGCAAATACAGATGGCTCGTTAAGATTTTATGGAGAACCGCATTAATACAAAGAAATTAAAGTTAATTCAAGACATGCTGTTTACATGGAGGACATAAATAACATGAATGAATACGAGAAAACGTAATAAATAATTGAATAAATGGTCCAACTATTGATGAAGAAAAAGCCAGGTGGTTTTAGTTATAAACTGACCATGAAGGACTGATTATGCTTGGGGTATTTCAGCGCAATACAAACAGCAGTATTTTAAAGTGATGTTTCAGTAATGCGATCCATTAGAAGGAAAACACAAAGTCGAGAGGTATTCAGGGGGAAGGTGGTTTCCAAATGTTAGTAAAACATTAGCAGTACAAGATTGCTCCTGCCAACGTAATCACATACATGTGTGCTAAGTCCACAGACATTGTTATATGTAGGGATGAGAGAATAGCTCTTGGCGGCAACGAAGGGTGAAATGCAATAGCAATAATAGAACTTACAATAAGAAAAGCAATAAAAAAGGCAACAGAAAAACACACTCAAGTTCACACAAACCCTTTCTGTGATTTTTGGACAGAGGGCAGCCCATGGGAGCTCCTCATTTCCAAAGTTCTTCACATTTGGGTGTAGAGATTGTTTACTGGACTTGAATCCGTCTGCTGGGAGCTGTCCATGTGATATCTCCCCCCAGGCAGCCAAAGCCTTGAGCATTAGCAAGCTAAACACTACCACATGTTCGCTTCCGGACAGAAATGATTCACCCAAGAGCAGTCACAGAGACATAAAGCTAGAGATGGTGAATGGAGAACTGAAAACACTGATGACAGGTCTTCTTAAAATGTGTTCAATGTCCCGGCAAAGCATCAGACGAAGCAGACAATGTGGAGTCTGACTGTCCACTGGGAAGAGTGTTGTCGGAACGCGCAATCTGTCTGGAATAATCTGACTCATCTACCTCCGCAAAACTGACTGTCCAAACTTGAACAATGCCAATCAATACGAGACAGATTTTTTTTCAGGAATTGAATCAAGCCTGAATGAAAAATACTTCAATTACAGTATGGTAAAAAGGAAAGTTTAGTCTGAAACAAAGTTTCTGTTTCATCATTATATAATCTATAGATACACACAAACACACACACACATATATATATATAGATATATATATATAATATACACACCACACACAAACATTCATTGCCAAAGAAGGTGGCTGTTCACAGAGTGCTGTATCCAAGCATTTAACAGAAAGTTGAGTGGAAGGAAAAAGTGTGGAAGAAAAACATGCAAACAAAGGAGAGAACCGCAGCTTATGAGGATTGTCAAGGCAAAAAAGCGATTCAAGAATTTGAGTGAACTTCACAGGCTGGGGTCAAGGCATCAAGAACCACCACACACAGACATGTCAAGGAATTTGACTACAGTTGTCGTATTCCTCTTGTTAAGCCAATCCTGAACCACAGACAACGGCAGAGGCATCTTACCTGGGCTAAGGAAAAGAAGAACTGGAATGTTGCCCAGTGGTCCAAATTCCTCTATGAGAACAAGTTTTGTATTTCATTTGGAAACCAAGGTCCTAGAGTCTGGAGGAAGGGTGGAGAAGCTCATAGCCCAAGTTGCTTGAAGTCCAGTGTTAAGTTTCCACAGTCTGTGATGATTTGGGGTGCAATGTCATCTGCTGGTGTTGGTCCATTGTGTTTTTTGAAAACCAACGTCACTGCACCCGTTTACCAGAAATTTTGGAGCACTTCATGCTTCTTTCAGCTGACCAGCTTTTTGAAGATGCTGATTTCATTTTCCAGCAGGATTAAGCACCTGCCCACACTGCCAAAAGCAAAAAAAGTTGGTTAAATGACCATGGTGTTACTGACCTGAACCCCATAGAGAATCTATGGGATATTGTCAAGAGGAAAATGAGAAACAAGAGACCAAAAAATGCAGATGAGCTGAAGGCCACTGTCAAAGAAACCTGGGCTTCCATACCACCTCAGCAGTGCCACAAACTGATCACCTCCATGCCACGCAGAATTGAGGCAGTAATTAAAACAAAATGAGCCCCTACCAAGTATTGAATACATGAACAGTAAATTAACATACTTTCCATAAGGCCAACAATTCACAAAAAATTTTTATTTATTGGTCTTATGAAGTATTCTAATTGTTGAGATAGTGAATTGGTGGGTTTTGTTAAATGTGAACCAAAATCATCACAATTAAAAGAACCAAAGACTTAAACTACTTCAGTCTGTGTGCATTGAATTTATTTAATACACGAGTTTCACAATTTGAGTTGAATTACTGAAATAAATGAACTTTTCCATGACATTCTAATTTATTGAGATGCACCTGTATCATTAACAAGATTAAGTCAGCATTGTTCCAAAAACTTGGAACATGAAGATAAAAACAAAGGACTAAACAATGAAGTCAGGGGGAAAATAAATACCTAAATACAAAATACAAATCAAAAATAAAAGGAAGGCTAGAAAATGAAGGATACAGGGAGTATGGTAAACGAAGAGTAAAGTCAACAGAGAGCATTCTTTACATTTTCCACATTCTCTACAAGCGTTGCATACAACGATTTATTGGAGAATTACAGCTGTGACTATTTCTGCCAGTGACTAAGGCTAAAGAGAGGTCTCTTTCTCAACCCTGCAACCAATTTATTGCCTGGATATAAGCCGACCACTGCGTTCCCACCATCTAGCCTCTCAAATGCATGCTCACACGCTCAAAAAAATAAATCCTTAGTGGACAAAACAGAAACTTTTTTTTTTTCCTTTTTTTTTTTTTTTTTTTCTCTCATCCCAAGTGAACCTTAATTGATAGGATAAGGAGATCATAAGGAAAAAATGCACAAAATGAATCGAGCAGAGATAACAGAATATGGCATATACACTCTAAATTTAGGGTGGAGATTCTGTGGCGGAACAGGTGAGTGCATTTTGATGATGTAGTTTGTAAAATTAGTGTCTGGAGCTATTAATTTGTATTAGTGAAGTGATTCAAGCTGTTTTTACTCAAGTACCCGAACGTTTGTTGATGTCAAAAGAGTCTGTGGGCCATAAATACAAGGGAAGTTTGTTTGAATGAGTATAAGTCAACCTCTCTCTGATAGATTTCTGATGTCAGGTTATTAGGAGGCATCTTTCCTATAATGACTTACCCCTTATCCTCAATCTTGACCTTCACACTTCAAGGTGAACAGCACAGAAAAACAGCTGGGAGAGAGGGCCATGCTCTCCCATCCATGCAATTATCATCATCTTTAACGATAACAGGGGAAAAGGGGAATGTTAGCGCTAATGATAATTGTGATGGGGCGGCAGGTAAAGGTTCAGTCCCTCAGAGGACGATGTGATATGCCTGAGAGACTTTCAAAGTATGACCAGGTGCAGGGGTTGCTAATACACTCCTGATTCTTACCCTGGGTTCTCCTGGTAGCCTGTGGAGACTAAGTGGAGAAAAGGCTAGAAAGGTCACAGACTGACCCAATAACAACCGGCTCTGTAACGATGAGTGAGAGACACACTGAGACTAAGAAACTAACAGCTGGACTTGGATGAGAGCTCAGGAGGGTTGCCAAGCCCTGTTCCTCCTCCTCATATCAGAAAACTTTTGTTTACGGTAACCTCTGTGGTTGTGGGAAATGCAAAGTGCAGCAATCTGTGAGCAAATATCCTCATATCATGAAGTATCCGATGGATTTAGGCCAAATGACAAAGTAATTCTGTAACCTCCACTTAATTTTCGCAAGTGATTTTTGTGGCGTTTGAAGCGGGACTTGCTCAAGCATGGCTTCTTTTATTGGTTGGAGCTCACTTAGCACGCATATTCATGCGGTAATGTGGCAGAGCAGCACTAACAGCTCTCTCCTATGGTGCTGCAGCGTGCAAAGCCGATAATAGACTATCTTTCATATTAAATTCACACGATCATATTTGTGTGAGATGAAACAGGCTTCTATGAAAGACGAAGGATTGTACTGACATTACGCCTTATCGTAAGGTCATCTGTAAGAATCCATATCACCTGGATTTAACAAATAGGAAGTGCCAAAATAATGAGCGGGGGGAATGCATTATGTTTTAGAGACAGTCTCAGTGGTGTGAACATGAACGGGATGTAGTTCTAAGCTGCGGTATTACAGTACCAAGACCCAACCATGTCTTTAATTTCTAGCTAGGCAGCTCAAAAGTGCAAAGAGTGTGGGAAGAGTTATTCTTCAGGGCTGTTAACTGACCACAGAGGGCTTTACAGCCATGCCCTTTGGATATAGGCCTTCAGCCAATGAACTACGAGAAGAGATGGTTGGTTTAAGGACTGGTTTGACCAATTACATTTAAACCACCAAACTAACTTTCATTCTGTACTGAAAGCACATCCCTGAGGCATATGGCCAACAAATGTTTCATTTCTAGTGTCTAGAAAGAATCTATTACCTAACAAAACAACAGTCTATCTGTGTGATAGTGGGGAGTTTTACTGCATAAACTCTCACTGACCTTTCCCAGGGTGCACCTCTAAAACGCCAACCCACGATACGCGACCAAACTCAATTATTATATACACCGTTAGTACCATTAAGGTTTTAATTTGGAAAATTAGTTAATGATCTTAAAACATATACACATTAACAATCACCTTTTAACCAACTAAACCTGTCATTATTTGCATGTAATGTTTATTTATACAATATTACTGTCCATTGTAAGTCACTTATAGTCCTACTACATGACTAATAGAAATCCATACTAAAATTACAAATTGACAAGTTTACATTTTTAAAATGAATATGGACAACGGTACCATAGTGAATTAGGTTACTCACTCGATACAGATTATATGATAATAGAAATATTTGAAGTATATAAATGTCATCATCATGTGAAAAACAGTATCATTTAGTATATAAATTAATTGGCAGTGCCCCTGACGATAATGCTAGAATACAGGGCACTGCTGGGACATGGGCCCCTCTTATGACTTCTGGGTGCTAAGATGTGTGGCTGTTCCTTCTCTGATGGAGATCTGGGGCCTTGAGGCACCAGACGATACGCTGTGTTGTGGTTGTTGTCTGGCGGGGGAAGCTTTTACAAGGCCTCGCCCTATATTCATCTGACTACTGTGGGTGGGGTGGGGGGGGTCTTGGAGTAACATCAGACTGCACGATTCCTGTTGAGGACGGCTTTTTTCTGCTTATACTATTTTTTTTATTTAACATGTAGCTGGGAATTATTTTTTCTATCTTGAAGGTTAACCGATATGTTGATCCAATTTGTTTGCCCTGGTATGAAGAGTCCTTTGGAAATACTTCACGTGTTGTGCGTGTAAATGTCAAAGTTTGACTGGAGGATAACAATAAAAAAAATCAAAATAAAATAAAAAGTAGAATAAATAAAATAACTTCTCCTTCAAGACAGCCTGGCATTATGCTTGTTAGTGCAAGACAGTATTATCTGTTGGAATCAAATCCACAGAAGGTATGAACAGAGTAATTGTAAGTCTCCACAATCCCACTAAAGGCAGTCAACGCTAAAATTCATGCATTGCCACTCTTCACAGACCTATGGATCCACTTGTCAACCGTAAACAATTCCTGACAGGCACTGAATGCATGTGTGGGCTTTCATAGTTCCCCCCACATCACTGTTTCTCAGTCAGCTCACGTCCAACGTGAATAGGTGATACGTGGAAGCAGTCGCAGCCTGATTAAAAGCACTACAGCACAGAAAGACCCCAGTCAAGAATCCAATTGCGTCCAAATACACCCTCTGTACTCATTTCACCTGGTTGATTATGAGTGTCTGTGCTCATCTGTTTCATTATACACAGTAGATCAAAGAGCCGGGACAGTTGCACCGTGATCCGGGGAGGGGAAGTGAAAGAAGGGGGCAGGAGGAACAGAACCCACTATGAAAACATTTTCATGTGAGGGAGAGCCAGGGATCGCAGGAATGCAGGAGAGCAGCTTGTTGTTTTTGAAAGCCCTCCACTGGCTCGGGCTCACGCTGCATGGGATGACCCCAGTCCAAATGCTCAGGGTGGTCAGAGGAGCATCTGGCTCGAGCCAAACCTTGGATCCTTTCATCACAAAATTTATTTTGGTTGCACGATAACCCTTAAAAATGGAGGATTCTAGAAAAGAACAATGTGTGTGGACGCAGAAGCAGAAAAAATAAAAAAAAAAAAAAAAATTTATGTAAACAGGAAATCTCTATACAGATAAAGCATCTTTAAGCATAGCTTAGAGAAAGCACTCTACCCTAACAGCCAATTATTTCTGATCTGCCTCCCTAAAAAGCCGAACCCCTCTGTTACATCCTTTAGACTCCATCTTTGATTACAGCCCTCGATGTTTGCTTTAATGACAAAAGCTAGTCAAGCATAATGAGTTATAATGATAGAGCGCGGAGTGAGCATTCATTCTGGTAGCGGCTTTGTGTGCCGTCTCAGGTTTGACTCAGATAGTGATTACTGGGCTGACAGGACTTTAAAGTGTAAGCTGTGACTCGCTTCACTTTGAAATTATTTTGTCCACGCACACAGAGTCTAAACTGTTCGCTCAACTGCTTCCCTGGCATGCTGGATTATGAGATGGTTTATGGGACCCGCTGTTACCTGCTGTCTAGATTACTCAGGGATTGGATTGTGTATAAACTATGCCAGTAAATGTAGTTATGAGGCTTTACGCTCATAACTTCCTGCTCTTGTTTGTTTTGTAAAAGAATAGCTTGAGAGAACAGAGAGATAGATGGGTACTTTTACAGTATTTGTGAAAGATAAGCCCTTCAGCAGACAATGGTGAAGCACTTTAATCAAACTCATACTGTTGGCTTTAACAGCAATATAAAAAAAGGAGATCTGGCATTTTATGAAGAATATATGAGTGGTGCTTGCCTGTGTAAAACTTTTACCGCATGATGTGAAGGCATTGCTATGAAGGTTGAAGACTATGATGTTTAAGAGGGTTGGTATTGTTACTCTACAACGAAAACGCCATTGCATTAATTGAAATAAAAGACTGAAAGGACATAATCAAATTGCTAAGTATATAGATGAAAAAACTCAAAGGAATTAAATTAGAAATGTTGTCTTGGCAACTACACAGAAAACAAATCACTCAGAAATTGCTTGTATATTTCACACAAAAAAAATGTAAAGGAATCGACAAGTAGCAAATATTAAATGTAAAATATTTAGAAATACTTTTTTTAACAGTAAAACTGGAAAATGCATTTCAATTTAAGTAGTAAAAGTATTAAACCTGAAATAAACATATATTAAAGCTAAATAAAAATATTAACACAAACCAAAAATATTAAGAAATAATATAATAGTATGTAAATAACACTAAAATAACTCTGATGTTCACAGTGTCTTTTACTAAGCTATTTTGTTGCTAGCATGCATTGGGGAGTTAGATTTATGTACTAGCCAAGTCAAATAAGTGATTTATTTTTTTACTTTAATATTTTAACTTGATGGTGTTTTATAATCCAGCAGACAAAAACCATAGGTCTGATCAAAAAGAGCAAAAACACACCCATCCTCAAAGTTCTGAGATATTCACGGCATGTAAACAGTGCAGGACAAGTTGTTCCCCAAAATCTAATCCACAGAGATGAGGATTTTTCAACTTTCTTGCCATCCTTTTTTCACTAGTGTAACATTAAGCATTTTTTTTTATAAAAGCACAAACATGCTTTTGTAGTGCCTGGTGATGGTGGCTTTGTAGATCCAAGAGTGGAGCACATACTGAAGTAAACAAATCTATAAACAACATCAAATTACAGCAGGACCTTTACGAGCAAGCCTTAGGGTCGCTCGGTTCCAGGAGAGGAAATGTAGCTATTGACTCCGCTCAGGAAACAATTCAACCCAAACAGATATATATATTCGAGATCTCCCCTAGCATTCCGGTAGAGAAAGGGAGAAGAAGTGCACTTCGAAAGCCCATGTAATATGATCACGGAATCGCACAGAATTCTTTGAAGGCAGTCAGGATCAACAGAGGATGAGAGTGGCCGTGGTTAAGCAGTGGCGCTGTAAGTCGTCGCTCTGTGATCTAACCGGATCTCTGCTCCTCATCAAAGCCAGACTAAATTAAACGTGAATTACAGAGGTGAAAGCTCGGGACTGAAAAGACACCATTTTTCATCAGACAGATGTGTGGTTATCTATTACTCAGTCTCTTTTCCTTTGGCCCCACACAGTGACACGTCCTTCTAAGGCTAGGTTCACATCAAATGGTTCTTAACTCCATTTGTGATATCAAAAGAGTCATGCCTATTCAAACTGAGATGGAAAGTAGTTCCATGGATTTTTGGGTCAAGTGGATTTTGAATGCAGCTCCTAAAAATAAAATAAAAAATAGGTTCACACCTGCCAAATGGGATCATTAGAGAAACCTAATAAAATAATAGATTACTTTTGAAATAATTGCTGCTATTTTTTTATACAAATCATTGAATCAAGACATTAAGATCTCAACAACGCAACATTAAAGATCAAGAGGGTTAAAGGGACGGAAAAATCATTCTTTTACGGTTCAGGTCTGACCAGAAATTCAAGTGCTATGTGCTGTTTAAAGCTTTTCCCCTACCTTTTTCATCAGTTTCACAGGGCTGAAGTAAGGCTGGCAGGGAGTCAGACTATGTGTGTATCCATGCACAAACACACAGAAACAAGTTATTTTTGCTTTATTTACTAAGCCTGTCAAACTCTACAGCAGGTTCATGATCCTCTCTGGCTCTTGGCTCACTCTTGATCTATTCAGAAGAGTCTAGTCTGGATTTGTCTGTAACATTCAGGTCTATGCATTCTTTCTCAGCACGTACAATTCATGTCATTCATACACTGAGCTTTCAGGGTGATATGGAAGAGAATTCAACAGATGTCCACTTGAGAGAGAAGTAATGCACCCTTGACTGACACGCGCTTTGTGGATCTCAGCAAGGTGTGCAACATTTGAAGAAAAAAAACAAATGGGTACAGAACACAGAGACTCGAGGAAAATAACCATAATTTTCTTCCAGGGTGATATGCTTGCTGATGGCTGTCTTGGTTCGCTTATACAACAACAAACAGAAGAATACCAAAGCAGGGAGGGAGGGAGGGAGCGAGAGAGAGAAGGACAAGTGGAAAACAAGAAGAAAAAATTTGAGAGAAATTGAAAGAGGCATCATTCAAAAGAAAGTGTAAAGTCTCATTTGAAAGTGAGGTTTGAAAACAGACTACTTAATGTAGCTTAATGTAGCATGGTAGCAAACGAATCATTCCACATAAAAAGACAGGCAAGAGATGATGATGATGATATGCTTTCACCAAGCAATTGTGTTAAAACACTGTGGCCAGAATATGGCCATTACGAATCATAAAGAGCTGAAGAAATGCAATCCCACACCATAGCTCCAACATGTAAGTACAACATTTTCCAGCACTTTACCACTTAAATGCTTACAGCTGCCATCTCTTTAAACGCTGCTCTCAGCTTTGATCTCCTTTCTGTTTCAACTTGTGCAAACTGCTCAATGTGAAGCCTCTAAAAATGCACACAGATACACAGGTACTGATAGTAACAGATCTGTCTCTGAATGAACACAAGTACACTTTGGTTGCTGGCAAATTACAAGAATTTGTTTCCTATCCTGCTCACTTGAATGAACCATGAATGACCAAATCTACAGTGTGGTCCAAAAGTCTGACATCACTAGTCATAGCAATGCACAAGCTTATCTATCGATCTATCCATCTATTTTTAATAAGTACTAATAAATATATCGACATAACCTGAACCTAATTTGTTTATATTATGATTTATTACATTATTACAATTAATTTTAATTACCATTATAGATTTGACAAAAAAAAAAAACTGATCATTATCATGAGCGTGGATTCAGAATGATCCATTTAAGATACGCAAAATGTAAAGTTTTAAAGTTCAACAGCAGCCAGGAGGAGACACATCCCAGGTATAGATGCTATTGAAAAGCAAATGGACTACCATTACTGTTTCATTATTAATGGCAATCGGTGCAGCTTTAGTCCAGCTGTCTGGAAGCAAAGTTTCATACCAGCCTTCATGCCCTCCCGAGTCTTATCTGGACAAGCAGCTCTGTGCGTGTGGGCGACTCACCCTGAAGATGCTGTGTGTAGAACTATAGGAGCAAAGTGGTAATGATATTTGTCAGAAAATGCCTAAGCGAACAAAACCACCACAGCAACATCAAACAGAACCAAAACAGAGGGAGTCTTTAATCTCCCTCACCCAGTTCTGGCAAATCCTTACACTGGCTCATATGGGCACTTCATGGGGCTTGAAAGACAGCTTATGTTGAAACAGAATCAGTAATGGAATACAGTGCAAATTCTTACTTCACCTCACTCCCACTGTTAATTCCTAAAAGCAACAGAGTGTGCAGAGTTTAAAGAGAAATTTGGAAATGGAAAATCCTAACTGTGTAAGAGAAAAAGTATATGTATAGTATATATAACTACATAAATAAAGTGCCTATAATAGTAATAATAACAATAATAGTTAATACTATATGATGTTTTAATATATTCTCATGTGTTTCAATTATTTTAAACTTATATTCAAATTAATTAAATACATTTGAGTTATGTAATATTAAACAAAATTACAAATAATTTAATCTATAATTTTAAAGGGTAATATGATGTTGATTTCAAGTATGTCCTCACTGGATGCATCAAATGCCTCGTTTGTAATGGGTTTTTATTGTTTTTGTCTCATCGCACCGGCCAGACAGGGCATCACAGTATGGTAAGGGGCGTAACATTACCGTCACACGCTTGAGGAATTCGGCCAAACACAACGCACTAGACAGCTGGCCAATCAGAGCACACCTCGCTTTTCCGAACGATGAGCTTTGTAAAAGTCGACGCTGTCAGAAAGGCGGGGCATAGAGGAAAAAAAATAAAGTACAGTATGTGGAAAATAATATGTTTTTAAACCTTAAACCGCATAAACAAATTTCATTACATCAAATACACAAAATAATGTTTTTTTTTTAGCAACGTCATATGACCCCTTTAACATTTTACAGTAGCTCAAACGGCAATCAACTTCAAACCTAAGAGAGCAGCCATTCTTCACTTTCACAAGGTAAGTAATTTCACACAGCATTTATTGAGATTCATCCAGGTTAGAGGTCTGTTAAGGACCTGTGCCTTCCCTCCTGCCCACAATCACGCACTCCTAGTAGGACTTCAAACATTCTCTAGGCCCCTCGCTGATCTTTTTGAAAATTCAGGGAGTAGGGCAAACTGTTAGCATTCCACTCCAACTTGCCATATTGCAGATATCCACACACATTAAGTACTGTACTGGCTTTCCATTTTCCAATGCTCAAGTAATACTCTTTTAAAGTAGGGCATCAGAATAAGACAGAACTCTTTTCCTGACTGTCAATTTCCATCTGACGGGAAGGATGAGCATCAGTCAACCTTTCCCTGGCGCTTCAGGCTGAGGTCTACATCACGGCATGAGGAGTTTAAACAGATGTCATTTCTGAATGTTCCCTGTTCATATCCAAATCTCAGCCCAAATTAGCCATGTGACCCTTCTAGACTGTGCTTGAGTCATATGATTTATGTTTAGTCTCAGTGTTATTGAGATAATTCAATATCTGAGCTGTCCATTGTGCCATGCATTTCTCCTTTGCCTATTTCTTCCCTTGTGCACTCAATGTTTCAGGCAGTAACCTTCCTAAGGAGACTCAATTGTTACTACAGGGTTGTTATTACTACTATCAAGGTTATTGTGACTTGGGGCTCTCATTTAGTGTGTTCCCTAGTAAACTTAAAAGAAACAAAAGAAGAAAAAAAACCCAGACACCTTGCTTTCTCCTCATTACAGTCAAGGACAAGGTACAAGATGCCACAAAATGTCCGCAGGCATTTCCTTGCACATTAATAACTAAATCTAGTCTTACAAACCATATACAGCCAATTAGGTGTCAAGATGAAGCCACAGTGACTGTCTCACTATGATACTGTACTATGGAATAATTACTTATTTATATGGCACATTTCAAGTGCTCTAGAATTGATGAGATTATGATAATGCACCATTCCATGATCAGTGAAGGATTTAGTCTGAGTTCAGTTGCATGAGAAGAGAAGGGTTTTGTTAGGCTTGTGTTCCCAAAGCCATTTCTCTTCCCTATGCACTGATAATCAGATCAGCTGTTGCATCCAAATTTGTGTCTGTTATGAAAGTTTCCTTTTTGTGTTCCATGTAAACTCTGTGATTATGAAGGATTTTTGTTTGGTAAATGCTTAGCACTTTTTATACTAAATGACACTGCTATTCATTTCAACAAAACCAAGCCAATATTTTCTTAAGGGTGACTGACTGCAAAGGAAAAGTGTACTTCTAGATATAATTCCTCCCATAAGAAACGTTATCAGCTGATTAGATCTCAAAATCTATGTAACATTTCACTCTCAAAGTTCACACAGTATATCTCACACTAATGAATGTAGTTCACAGTTTTGATTAAGGAACATTTCTTCCATGTGCTGTTAACAGGGCTGAATTAGTCAAAGTGAGTCTGCCTCATTTTGCCAGGCATGGCAATATGTTTGGCACTATGAGGCATGGTGCAGAGGGAAAAGAAAAAAAAAATCAATAGCAATGCAATTGTGAGCTAATAGGAATGAACACGGCACAGTTTCAGTCCAGTCCACTTTAGATTATGCAGTTAAAGCACAGTAATTACAAACAGTGGGCAAAGTAGCAGCTGCTGTCTGCTCCCCCAGGAAAGAGGATAACAAGGTTCCCTATAGCACCATCCAGAGGTCCACACAAACATGTTTCATAACTTACAATTCCCCATGTCACACTGAATTAATCTGTGCTGTACGAGCTCACTGTATGAAACGTCTTGGGTATGTGTAATCTACTTCAGCAAATATCCACTTCCCAACCAGAGATACCCACACCACAACTTCAAGGTGGTACAAAAGTACATAAAGATTTCAAATTCGCTTTGTTCATTTTCCCCCCCCCCCCCCCCCCCCCCATTTCAAATAAATAAAATATGAATATAAAAATATATTTTTTAAAAGGATATTAAAAGACATTTGTTATGCTGAATTACTCAAAGAGTAAATATTAACAATTACAAATGAAAAAGTTAAACAGAATACAATAAATCAAGAAATAAAAACATCTAGTGTATAAATATAGAAGTTTACAAATGATTTGTTTACATAATAACAATATGAAACTATACCTACTACTACTACAATAATAATAATCTCACTTGTGTGTAAATATATAAGAATGTATATATTACCAAATAAAGGATCCATTAATACATGCATCAATAAATATAACATTATAATAAATACTATATTTAACAAGAGCATATATAAATAAATAATGTGTATAATAGTATTTACATGTGGTGGGTGTGTGGTATACGGTTATGAACATAAACGGGAGGCGGAGGCAAGCAAAAGGCTCGTTGTAAAAAGGGGGATATTTATTAAGAGTTAATTTGTCAAATAGAGAGGAAAAATCACAGCCAACAAACTGCCGATTCAGCCCGTCTGTTTCCTCTGATGCAGCAAAGTCCCATAGACTGCCTTTCAGCGTCACAACAGCCTTATACCGCTCAGGCATAAGGAACACAGGGTATGCCATCGGCACCTAATAAATTAAGGGACAAATAACAAAACTCTCGGCCACTAGGGGGCCAGCGTATCGTCACACGCCATTACTGTGAAAAGAATAAAATTACATGCTATAGACACCTTCCCCCATTTTAATTATTATTTTCGTAGGGGGAAAAAAGAATCCAAAAAAACTAATAAACCAAATATCTTACTTCTATTGGTCAAGCTTTTTATGAGACCAGGTATTTCTCTACCCAGTATACTTACCACGTCCTCGATAGGGCATCTGCCACTATGTTGTCTTTGCCTCGGCTGTGTTGTATGTTGAGATCGTAAGGCTGCAAGCAAAGACTCCAGCGCATTAGACTGATTCAAATTGCGCATTGAATTTAAAAAGGCAAGAGGGTTATGGTCACAATATACGACAATGGGATAAGACGGCCCCAGATAAATTTCGAAATGTTGAATAGCAAGGACCTAAGCTAAAGCCTCTTTTTTAATTGTTGAGTATTTGCGCTGCGCGGGCGTAAACTTCTTTGAGAAGTAACACACTGGGTGTTCGATATCATCAGCACCCCTTTGCTGAAGGACAGCTCCCACACTGGCATCAACAGCTAAGCTGAAATGCTTGGAGAACTGTGGCGCTGCCAACACTGTTGCTGACACGAGTAAGGACTTGACATTTTCAAATGCATCTATGACATTTTTCAAATGCAGTACACACACACAAAATGTATTTTACAGATATTATAAATATATTCACATAATACAAATATTACTTGATATGAGTGATACTTGAGCTTTACTGTTGGAGCTGTGATGATAAACATGACAAAAGTTTTGGGAAACACTGCAGTACAACATCAGAACACCAGCTAACAAAAGAGTGGTGTTTTCTGACACCCTAAAGAAATCGAATTCCGTGCACAACAGGAGAGCATCGCGAATGCTTGCTTATACAGACAAGCAAAGCACCGTGCACAAAGTATCTATTTAAACGGAACTATATTCCTCATATCAATCCAGCTTAAGCTATTACAGTGTGTTGTGGAGAGTGTATCATCATTGCTACCCAGCAGCTGCAGTCCTACAGTGAAGATCACTGTATGTCTCCTTCCCTGTTTGTCTCAGTTTGCCTCTCTCTATTTCGGTCTTCCTACAAAGGCCAAACGGTTTCCATTTAGAATGTCAGACTAATGGCGCATGGTTGTCGACATATGCAGCACCTTCTGATGGCTCGGAAATAAAAACACATAACGATTATAGTGAGACCAAAGCGCCAAGCACATATTTCTGTTTATGTGCCTGGACCCTAGAAATGAAAATAGCAAACGCTTTACCGAAATGACAACAAATCACCCCCTCATTCCAGCACAATGTACAGGCTCTCGATGGAAGATGACACGATACTTAGAGATCCAGAGGATGCTCAGCTGCTTACTCGAGTTACTTGAGATGTAATCAGTGCTCAAGACACATGAAAACGTTTGCAAACCCCAGGGTGTCTTTGGCAATCTTCCCCAAAAAAGGAGACCTCACTGAGATCTCCCAATGTCTCACCACATTTAAAATCTACAACACTTCCTGCAAAGAAGCACTGTGAAATTTCAAGGGAATTTGGAGTTGGAACTGTGAACTGTAAATTACTATGAATAGTTTGACAAAAAATATTAAAGAAATAGTTATTTTTCTATTTGTACCATTTATATGGTGCATTTGAGTTCACGTTGAGGGTCCAGTTCCTATTCATTGTAATTGCACAGGAAAAAAACAACCAGACAATTATTACAATTTCTCCTTTCCATGGTCTACAGGAGAAAAAAAGTGCCATACAGATGTCAGAACCACATGAGAGTATGCAAATGATGAGAGAATTTTCCTTTTTGCCTCAACTATCCCTTTAAAAGACAGCAGACAGGAGAGAAAGAGATTCAAAGTGAACGCCTCCCTCATTTTCTCATTCGCTCGAGCCCACGAGAACCAACCTCACTCCATTACAGACGCTACTGTTCTCTAAGGACCAGCCAGAGACGAGATGACATCACTCTGTTCCTAAAAATATCACGGTGTCTGGCCAGATACAAATTTTTATTCATACTACACACTCACACAAACTACAAATCCACTCACCTCTATGCCAGAGCCTCTCCTTCCATCACTGCTTTTGCTCAAGTTTTGCCTCTAATTATAAGATTCTGGTCTGATGAAGGTCTAAACTACACTCTTACGCTGCGGGGACGAGACTATTTGTGAGGGCAAAATTGTTCACTCGAAAGCTTCAATTAGGCGAGGGGAAGAAAGGCGGATGGAGCGGTCGGGGGCAGAGAGGGGAGTTGGCAGTCAGTGGAAGACACAACAGCAAAATTGGCTATTAGACGCTGAACTTAATCCACTCCATATCAGAGCATGGCATCTGCCTCCAGCATAGAAATGCCCAGATTGGCAGCAAAGGATAATAAGCTCTTAACTGTATGCATGAGCTCCACTTTAGATTTCCTGTAAACTTGGCATATGGGAGCTATGCAGATGTAATTCTGATGAGACACTTCGAGAAACTTTCCTTCACTTCCATCGTCCTACTGCGCGGTAAAAACGAAGCACCAGAGGAGCTGTCTCTTTCATTTCCGTCTGTCTGAGAAAGGGGATGTGAGGGTGACTGGGGTGGGGTTTAATTAACTATTAAGGATGTGCTGTCCTGACAAGACCCACGGCGAACCTCTGGCTCTTTGGACGGAGGTACGACGTCAATAATCGTTTGAGAGCAACGTTCCTTCTGAAGAGACGTCAGCCAGAGGGCAGGAAGCCATTGCCTATATGAAAATATCACAGCGTTGAGCTGACGTTTCCACAATACGGCCTATTAGCTTCAGGATCAAGCCTGGGAGGGTGCTAAGCAATTTCCAGGAGCAGCTTTCTTTCCCTTTTTTGTGAGGTAAGGGGGACACTGTCTTTATTAGACGTGTGCTTTTCGGTTCAAAATGGTTCCCTTCAGGAAAAAACAAGCGGCGGGCGATACTACCTTTAAAGCTCACCCCGGTGCACAGCACACTCATCCCACCCTCTCTCTGTTGAATTAAAAGCTTCTAATAGTCCCTAATTATACAAACTCATTTCTTTTTCTCAATGCCTCTGCATTTCTATGGCTTTTTCATGACGCTGTAAACACTGTTTCGGGACCAAATTTAATAAGCTAGCCTAGTGAGAGCCTTCTTTAATGGGAGCTGAGCTTGTTTCATAAGTCTCCATTTCATCACTCACTTTATTAATTAATTATATAAACTTGAAGCAATTTGCCTCCTTAATGGCTTATTTTAGGGGGAGATTTGTGGGCAATTAATTGATGTTGCTGGAGCACAAGTGCTGCTTTGTTTTGCGGTACACGTTGGAGAGAGAGGTAATCGTCTATGGGTTTGTGGTGGCCTTAAAACATCTTTCAAGGATTACAAAATATAACATCTGAAATAAAGACAATAAAAAGACCATTGTATATATCAAGCGAGCTTGTGATTTCCCACACCTATTTAAATCTTATTGAAGTATTAAAATGTAATGCATCTCATAATACTAAAAACAACATTTGTGTGTGTAATGACTGCCCAAAATATGTATAGCTTTACTCTATTAATTTAATAAAAATACTATAACATTAATATAACAGTGACGAAAAGATACAGAATTAGCCTTTTTAATTTCTAAATGGACTTTGGTAGAGTAGTGCACAAATAAGGACAAATAAAGATGGACCGAAAGTCTTTACTGAGAGGACTGATAATGTGACACAGGTGTTTATTAGCATCATAAGACTCTTTTACTCCCTTGAATAAATTTATTTCAATGAAGCCTTGGTAATGTACTCTCACAAAAATGACCATCAGAAAAATAAACTAAGTAGTGTTTATTGATCTCAAACGGCAAAAAAAAAAACATCATTAGTGTCATGCCACAGTAGAGAAAGAGATATCACGAATCAAAGATTAAAAAAAATAAATAAAGTGCACAAATAGCGGCATTAGGCTTGGATATTCCTGTTTTTTTGTCCAGAACATGTGAGATTTAAAGGAATAGTCCAGCTAATTCTGAAAATTATATCATGATATATCTACCCTCTTATGTTCCCTCATTTCATTCCATATTATAAAAAAAGAACCATAAAATTATAGTAAAAGTAGTTGATGATCTGTGCACTACATTTGAAGTCTACTGAAGTCAGTTTGTGAGAATAAAATAAAATAAAATAAATGTTTTAGAATAACAGAGAGTGATTTTAGTGAACGCTTTCTTTAAGTAAATTGTTTTCCTCCTGGTTTGTTTCCTGTAATTTTATTAAGATGAGGATTTAGTGATGTGTTAATTACTATATGACTAATATAAAAGATTATTATACATATTAAGACTAATATACAAAACAAAATTACTGTAAAATGACGGTAATTTGCTGCAGTTTGATATACTTTTGTCTTTAAAAGGGCATATTATATATGGTATGTGTACCCATAGGCATAGGTATACACACTAGTAATAGTAGTGTTTATGTATATATGGTGTAATATAATGCGTGTGTGTGTTGTGTATAATATATATATTATATATAATATATTATATATATATAGAATATTAGTATATATATTCACGGTAAATCAGTTACAAAGAAACGTTTGCAAAAGAGAAAGCACGGGGAGTATGAACAACAAGTAAAAACAATGACACTATTATTTTGCTAATTAGCTAACGTTCACGTTAACGTTACAATGATATAAACAGCTGACGTTAGCTAGCTAGGAAACCACTTAAACTCCTCATTAACGGCATTTAAAATCTTCGCCAACTTCATAAATCCCTTAACAATACCATAATACTTTAAACAACATCATTTGGGACGTAAAAACACTTTATAAATACAAAACAACACGCTATTCACCTTCCAATCCTTAGCTGAGAGACTGACGACGAGCCGCTTCTGTCACAATCCGACATTCCTCTTCCGCGCGCAATGAGATTCCTGGCTCGTCATTGGCTGCAGCAAACGAGAGCGCAGCGCTCTTATTGGTTCAAATTGCTGTCGATCACAAAATACGCCACTCTATTGGCTGGTCAACTGTCTTCGACCACAACGTAAACAACAGTTCTCGGACTACATATCCCAGGATACATCGCAGTCACACAATTCGAAAAGTAAGCTGAGATCATTTTTTGACAAACATCAAATTATACAAATATTGCAATGAGTTTATGGATTATATTCGGATCTAGTTTTTTTTGAGGTGTAAATAGCGTATAGCGTGTTAAGAAGTGAGGTAAAAAGATCCAAGATGGCGCCGAAGACGGCTGCCTCAGTTTTTGGCTCTCCAGTTTTTGTACTGTTTTTGTTAGTTTTTCCTTTTTTTTGTTTCTCGAACATGATCAGTTTTACCAGGGATGAGTTGCTGAACATTCGGCAGAACACACCACATGATCTTCTACCGGATTTAGCTTATTCGGACGTTGTGCTGAACGTTGTAGTCGGCGGAGCTACTGCGCTGATCAAACGCTTCAGGACGCGAAGACGGGGGAAGCGAGCCGGCGCGCTAGTGAAGCTCAGACAGCGCGGATTCAGAACGCCGTTGCCGAGCATCCATATGGCAAACCTCCGCTCTCTACCCAACAAAACAGACGAAA
>JADLZN010009438.1:40000-109948 GCA_018155175.1 Sinocyclocheilus anophthalmus | reverse complement strand
AAACCCTGGACCACAAAACCAGTCATAAGGGTAAATCTGATTAAATAAGCTTTCCATTGATGTATAGTTTTTTTTAGGATAGACCCAATATTTGGCCGAGATGCAACTATATGAAAATCTGGAATCTGAGTGTGCGAAAAAAATCTAAATACTGAGAAAATCACCTTTAAAGTTTTCCAAATGAAGTTCTTAGCAGTGCATATTGCTAATCAAATTAAGTTAATATTTACAGTAGGAAATTTACAAAATATCTTCATGTAACAATCTTTACTTTTAATCCAATTATTTTGGCCAAAACTAAAACGAAATTTTGACCCTACATTTTTTTTTTTTTGCTATTGCTAACAAATACCCCAGCGACTAGTTGTTTTTTGTGATTTTATAAGAAACAAATTCTCCTTTTTTTCCTTTGAAGAAATGATCGCCCTGAAACGTCCCCTTAATACTTTGGGAGACTATGAAAGCTTATATCAGGGGTTGTATTATTTCTGCAGGCCGCAAGAAAGAAAAGAAAAAGGGCTAAATTAGTAGAGCTGGAACAGCAAATAAACTGTTTAGATAAAGGAAACGCTGTACATCCATCCATAGAGACTTAAGAAAACACTTTCATTAAGATTTAAATATAATCAGATACTTTCAGATCATATCAGAGGATTCCTATACACGCAACAACTTTTTTTTAATTTGGTGACAAACCCCACAAGCTGCTGGCCAGACAAATTAGAAAAATAGAAAGTGATCGAACCATAAGTAAAGTCAAGTCAGAAAATGGTGACATTTTAACATCACATAATGATATCAATGAGAGATTCAAACAAGTCGAAGAATTATGCTCTTCTAGGTCCTTAAATGATGATCTAGTTGTCAAAAACTTCTTGGACAGTTGTGACCTTCCCACCTTAGTCCAGGAAGATCGTAATGCCCTCAATGCCGAGCTCTCGGTTTCAGAAATATTAGATACCATCAAGACAATGAAATGTGGGAAAGCCCCTGGCCCAGACAGCTATTCCAGTGAGTTTTATAAAGAATCTGGCGATCTGCTCTCACCTCATCTATTCAAAATGTACACTCAAGCATATAATTTTGGCAGGTTACCTCCCACTTTAAATGAATGATAATTTTGAAAAGTGGATAAGAATTCTCTATCACAAGCCATGTACAAGGATTCTTACTAATATAATTCTTTCTCCTCCTTTCTGTCAATATAGAGGTTCTAGACAGGGCTGCTCACTATCCCCTCTACTCTTCGCCCTTGAACCCCTTGCACAGTCTATTCGCTCTAACCCAAACATACATGGATATAGCACAAAGAATACAGTAAGCAAAATATCATTATAAGCTGATGATATCATGTTATATATCACTAAACCTCAGTCTACTATTTCAATAATCTTAGAAACGGTCCGTCATTACGGTACATTTTCAGGTTACAGGGTCAACTAGAGTGAATTAATACCTATAAAGGTCAGAGATATTTCCGCTCTCCAAACCTTCCCATTTAAAATAGCGCAATATAAACTTACATATTTAGGAATTGAGGTCACAAAAAGATTCAGTCATTATTTAAAGCTAATTTCACCCCTCTAGTGACTAAACTGCAAAATAATATTCAGTTCTTGAGATCCCTGCTTATTTTTTTCAATCGGAAAGGATTAATATTATTAAAATTGATCTTTTCTCCCCAAATTTCTTACTTTTTCAAACATCCCCATATTTTAACCAAATATTGTTTTTTAACTACTAGAGTCCTTTTATACCCCCCTTTGTGGGATTACAAGCCCTAGAATAAGTTTAAGCACACCTGGGTAAATCGTAAGCTGGTTGGTTGCAGCACTTCCAATTTTGCCCCTTTTACTTACTAACTTTGTGCTCTTCAGACTATCATAATTGTGGCTAGACCATACTGTAGCACCTCACTGTGGATCCAAATAGAAGAGGTATGTAGAACCAAATATGATATGGGAACAGTCCATACTGTCTCCTATAAAGCTCGATAAGTCCATTATATGCCATAACTTATAATTTCATAGTACACTCTTCTTTGGAAGCGGATCAATCAATTTCCATCAGGCCCATTTTCTTTCCCTTTTACAATCACGGGCACTATGGATGCTGCTTGTACAAAATGGAGGCTGGTCTTCAGACTATGGGAAACCTTTCATAGATTGGCACTTTTTTGCCTCCTTTAGAAGCTACAGGATCACCCCTGGTTTGCATGCAAGTAACTTTTTTTTAGATATTTGCAGATTAGGGATTATTTAAGAAAGCACATACTCTGTTTTAATGAGGCTACTCCTGCTAGTTTGGATGATCTCTTTGGGCTTGGAGGTGGGGTCAGTCATCTGATATCTTTACTGTACAACTCATTGTTGTCAAAGAACTTACCTTCTACAGAGAGTTTAAAATTGCAGTGGGAGCAAGAATTGGGGGAGGAGATGTGTTCAGAATCCTGGGCTGACGCACTAGAGATTATTCATACATGCTCTGTCAACTCTAGGCATTGCCTTATTCAAATTTAAGATTATCCATCAACTCCATTATACAAAACAAAATTACATAGACTTTTTCCAGATGTCTCCCCATGTTGTGACAAATGTCAGACTGATGTAGCCACTCCCTTGCAATAGTTATGTTCTTTGTTCTAAGTTACTCATTCTTGACTGAAGTATTTAAAACTCTGTCAGATATTTTACACAGTGTATTAGAGCCCGACTCACTTCTTGTGATATTTGGAATTTCTGATAAAACCATGTCACTTAAAAAATTGCAGTTGCTGTCCTATGGACTTATTGTGGCAAAGAAACATCCTAAGGTATTGGAAAACGACAGAAACTCCATCAGCTAAACTTTGGTTTGAAGAAATGATAAAAGGTACTACATTTGGAAAAATTGATTCCTGTTGGTAAATAAATTGGATAAATTTGATAAAATGTGGTCACCTCTTCTCCTATATCTTGAAAACGCAGGCTGAGTAATCATGCGGTGTTGACCGCACCATTAGTGTGGTATGATTTAAGTCCCTAGGGTGGGGAGGGAGGTAAGGGGTTGTTTTGTACCATAAATGTTTGTGCTTGTATGTTCAGTTTTTTTTTATTGTTTTTTATTGTAGTTTGTTATGATAAGAAAGTGTCATACTGAAAAATCCAATGTATGTAACAACTATTGGATTGTTTCATTGAATACCTTAATAAAAAGATTTAAACACGAAATATACCAGCACTTAATACGGTTTTTTGTGGTCCAGGGTCACATATACTACCATTCAAAAGTTTAAAGGATCTATGTTTTGTTAATGTTCTTTGAAAAGTCTCTTATGCTCACCTAGGGTGAATTTATTTGATCAAAAATATAGTAAAAATAGTGAAATTACTACAAATTAAAACAACAAACTAAATTTTAAAATGTAATTGTAAATGCAATTTCTATGATGGCAAAGCTAAATTTTCAATAGTCTTCAGTGTCACAATATTCATCAGAAATCATTCTAATATGCTGATTTGAGGCTAACAAAACAAAACATCTTACTGACCCAAACATTTTGAACGACAGTATCTACTGTAAGATTGTCAAATGTCAAATAAGACAACGTTTGTCTTAAAGATGTTACATAAAACTTCACTGCAAAAGCAAAGTGAAACAAAATCTAATGCTCACACTAACTGTATGGAGCTAATCAGAAGAATTTACCTCACAATCAGATTTATTGGTGGGACCAACAGTTCCTCTGACCTTGTTCTCTATGTTGACTGCCCCAATCAAAGTGTAGCCATCTTGCAAAGGAAATAAAGATTCTGCTCGCTGGCCAAAGTTAAACTCAGAGCAGTTCTTCACAAGGACGTGAGGATACAGTGCACGACCAGCCAGTTCTTCTTTAGATACATGAAATGCCACATCAAGCCACTTCCCGTTCTTTGAGAAAGCCCTCCTGCTCATTTCCACCTGCTCATGACTGTCAAAGTCCTGCAAAAGACACATAGGAGACTACATATTTAGGTCAACTACTTTATTTAGGTAGTTACATGTTTGTTATTTGGGTTCCCTTTCATTATTCTCTCGAATCCAAAACGTAGTATGCTGCCTACCTAGACAGAAGGCATCGTACAGTAGGTCCCATCCCAATGCAGTTCAATCAAACTAAAATGGTGGAATCCAGAGACCACCCGACTCTCGACATGAGGGTCAGGCTCACTGCAGGGAAGATACTTGACTGGTACATACTCCATAACCTGGAGACAAAAACCAAGATTATGTAAACTATTAAGTTGATTTGAAAGTTAAAATAATAGTTAACCCAAAAATGAACATTCCGTCACTGGGAATCACTCACCCTCATGTCGTTCCAAACCCGTAAGACCTTTGTTTATCTTCAGAACACAAATTAAGATATTTGATGAAATCCCAGAACTTTCTGACCCTCCAAAGACAGCAAAGTATTCTCATAGCTTCATAAAATTACAGTTGAACCACTGATGTCACATGGACTATTTTAACGATGTCCTTACCATGTCTCTGGGCCTTGAACATGTCAGCTGCATTGCTGTTTATGGAGGGTCAGAAAGCTCTCGGATTTCGTCAAAAATCTTAATTTGTGCTCCGAAGATAAACGAGGGTCTTACAGGTTTGGAACAACAATATCATTTTAATTAAAGAGAAACAACTAATCTGAACTACTATTCAAAAGTGTGGGGTAAGATTGGAAAGAATTTAATACTTTTTTTCAGCAAGGACAGATTCAATTGATAAAATTTGACAGTTATAATGTTACAAAAGATTTATATTTTGAATTAAAGTTGTCTTTATATTGATTAAGATCCTAGTTAGATCACGGTTTTACAAAAATAATTAAGCACATACTGTTTCTAGGGGATGTATGGAATTCATTATCGATATTGTGGTATCGCGATAGCAAAACTGTCTCGATATTATCATGGTCACATGACGATATGAAATGATAGGTCTTCCAGGCAAAAAGTGTAGTTTTTAAAAATAGATTTAAACTTCTTACTCTAACATAAAAGGTCTTTTTATTTTTTATTTATGACACTTATCCACATTCAAGTGTTTAAAAAAAAGAATGCATGAAGCTAGAATAAAATGTTTTTGTTTACAAGCAGAAACCCTGCTCTTTTGATGTTTTGTATATTCAGATATTCATGTAACAAAATACATACAAATTAATACCTAAAAAGGGACATAGTAGTATACTTAAAGTATGATGTAAAGTTCACTTAAAGAACTTACGAGTATACGTGCAGTATAAAACTACTAAACTAGTAGTTTAATGAGACTATACTTCAAAGTGTACTAAAAAAATGCTACTACAAGTATTTAATTAGAAAACTATCAGTATTCATATAAGTTCATTTTTAGTATAGTTGCAGTACAAGCTAACAATTTTGATGTAAACTAGTTGTGTACTCAAAGTTTACTACTGTTATACTTAAAGTATACTTAAAAGTATACTTTTATATACTAGAAAGTGGGACAATTTAGTCCCAAGGAGTATTGAAATAGTACACTTACAAATATACTACTAGTGCACTGATATTTGTATACTCATTACATAAAGTATACTTGAACTTTACTTAAGTATACTTACTAAAATAAACTTGAAGTATACTACTTTTTGGTAAGGGTGGTCTGTCTGTTTGTCTGTCTTTGTGGCCAACGCAGCGGTGACGTGAGAATCGCACACTCTCTACATACAAAAGAAGAGGAGTTTGTAGTCAAAAGGAGAGAAATTGTTTTTCAAAGCCTGCAGAAACACGAGATACACTGCAGTCAGGTCAGACACCTTATACTTCATTTATCTATCTACCTGGCAATTCTTTCTTGAAATGACCTACAAATGCATGTTTGCTCAATCAGACTGTGTGCATTTCAGAATAAAGTGCCACACATTGCATTATTAAGTTCTGGAGGAGGACAAAGAGCTACGGTGGGTTTGCTGGAATGCCTGGTTCAGCTTGATAAAGCGGGTCTTCTGGACTGCATCCTTTATCTGAGCGGAGTCTCTGGATCCACCTGGTACGAACCCTGACAAACAACACACACACAGAGACTGAATTGGGTTGAATGTCAAAAATGAGAGCAGTATGTTCTTCTCTGAAGGTGCATGGCCTCCTTATACCAAGAACCAGACTGGTCCACCAAACTAGAGACCGTGAAAGACAATATCATCAAGAGACTCAGTGGACCAGGAGTCAGCTGGGGAGACGCATTTGCCAAACTGAAGAAATATTACAATGGGAAAGACTTCTTCAGCTTGACTGACATCTGGGCAGCGATCGTCGTCACAACATACATGAAAGAGGTCTGTAAATATTCATACCACAACCCTGCATGATTTATGGTAATCACATTCAGGGATATTTGTAATAAATTTGATCATGTGATGCCAAGAAACTTGAGAAACATATGAACACTTACTGTAAAATTCTTCAGAATGTTATAGGAAACATACATGCAGTTGACCACATTGATCAAAAGAGATTTATTAACTGGGGAAACCCCCCTACCCCAACATTTTAGGATTTAAACAGGCTGAATGAACAATATTCAGCTTGTTACATCTACCTGCCACAAAAGTAAACAACTGATCACAAAATATTTATGTGAGTAGAAATGCAGTAGCATCTGAGATATCATCTGAGAGAAAAAACAAAACAGTTCATAGCAAGCAAGTGGTTTGGAAGCAAGACGAACGAACAATTTTAAACCAGACAAACATTTTAAGGGATAATGTAGGTGTGGGATATTCTGTGCGCAGTTGGAACTCAGCTGGCCTGATTCTTCGGTGCGAAAGAACTGCAGTGAACATGTCCGATCTCAATGTTTATTAGTTTGTGTGGATATGCACAAAAATGTGGTTTCTGTCAGAGAACAAAATAAAAATGATAAATATACATGTGATATTATGAAATGACAAAGATACTATATACACTATAAGAACTCTAAATAGAACTATATAATTGTCTGAGGCAATAGTAAACCAAACTAAACAAGAGACTAAAACTAAACTTATTTTCACATATGAGCACTAAATGCAGCTTTATTAAACAGACTACAGATTACATTATTATTTTATTATCATTATTATATTACTATCTGACTTTCTCATCAAAACGCGACAAATTCCTTTGTTCCCCACCCCCCCCCCCCCAACAAAAAGGTTGTTAGGAACTAATCTTTTATTGATTAATATGATAGAATCTTGCTGAATTTACAAGGTTATGTATTTGTACAATAATGTACTCGCTGGTTATATGTATTCAAGCGAAATGCATAACCTCAGTTGTTTTAATCAATCTAAAGTTTTTAGTCTATCATTACAAATATCTTAAAAGAAAATCTCCAGTCTTCCTCCAGACTCCAGAGCTTGATTTCCAAATGAAATGCAAAATTTACTTTATTTGAAAATAGGACTTTGGACCACTGAGCAACAGTACAGTTATTTTTCTCCTTAGCCCAGGTGAGATGCTTCTGACGTGGTTTCGGTTTCAGAAGTTTTCCTGAAGACGTCTGAGCGTGCTGACTCTTAATGCACTGACTCCAGCTTCAGTCCACTCCTTGTGAAACTCTCCCAAGTGTTTGAATCTGCTTTGCTTGACCGTATTCTCAAGCTTGCGGTCATCCCTGTTGCTTGTGCACCTTATCCTACTCAATTTCTTCCTTCCAGTCAACTTTGCATTTAATATGCTTTGATACAGCACTCTGTGAACAGCTGCTCTTTCAGTAATGAACTTCTGAGACTTACCCTCTTTGTGGAGGGTGTCAACGATCGTCTTCTGGACCATTGCCAAGTCAGCAGTCTACCCCATTATTGTGGTTTCAAAGAACAAGAGATACCCGGAATTTATTCTGTAGGGATGACCATTTATTGAAACTCAAATGTAGATATTCTAATATTTTGAGATACTGGAATTTTAACTTTCATGAGCTGTAAGCTCTAAACAAAATTAAAACAAAAAAACTTTTGAAATGTTTTACTTTACATGTAATGAATCTAAAATATATGAAAGTCTCACCTTTTGAAATAAGTTGCCAAGAGAAAATTAACTTTTCACGATATTCAAATTTTTTGAGATGCACCTGTGTATATACATTTAAAAATGATTTTCCTACAGATTGATGAACACACTCTGACAGATAAGCGGTCCCAACTCGGTAAAGACCCATTTCCCATCTACACAGCGACTGACAAGCAAAGCAAACAGGAGGAGGGAGGAGGTCTGTGTTTGTCTGAAAGAATTAAAGAGTGTTAATGTGTTTGTGTCTGCTGTTGTATGGAGGTGTTTTCTGTCTGCAGACCCCTGGTTTGAGATCAGTCCACATGAAGCTGGTTATTCCCTCTCTGGAGCGTTTGTGGAGATCTCCAACTTCGGCAGCCAGTTTGACAACGGCTCAAAGAAAAAACACCAGCCTGAAATGGACATGCTGTACCTGCAAGGTAACAAACTGTCACATGAGAGTTTATGAATATTTCCAATATACCAATGTACACTGATCACCGAAGATAATGTGTCAAAACATGAATATAAACAGTACAATTAGAAATGTGAAAAATCATTTAACGCAGTTTTAACAGCACAGTGAGTTGCTGTTTTTCAACATAATACTTCTCATTACACAACGATTTAAAGTACAGATCATTTATGCTCAACAATTTAAGAGGTCGAATAATAACTCTGCACTTTAGACTAATATATTACACATTTCGCTTTAAAAATTGTGTTTTGTTTTATTTATTGTAAACCCTTTTAAACGTAATCGTGTTTTCTGCAGCTCTGTGTGGCAGCGCTTTAGCTGGAGAAGATAGTAAAGAATTCATCTGGGGAAAAATACAAGGTGCAGCTGCATTTGAAGACTCAGTTCTAACTAAAGCCCACATTAATTTCATTATCATGTGAATCCATGATTATATATTTTTCCCCCCAGATTTCCTTAAACATTCAAGACCTACGAAAGAAATTATGTTTGAGGAAATGAAGGAAGGTAAAGCATTTCCTTGCATTTCTGCTTTTATGTATTGATGCGTTCTATCTTTTTTCAACTGACCTATTAACAAAGATGAATACATACTGTAACAAATGTAGTGCTCATGCACATGTGTGCATACACAAAGTGTTACTGAATAGATCATGAGGCGTGATCAAAAAATCCCCATTTTTTTTTTTTTAGCTTCAAATCAAAGCCTCTTAAATGGCTTTTGGACAATGTAGTGTGTATGTTTGCTTGTGGAAAACTCCTGATATCTGAACATGATGAATTTGGGTGTGGAAAGCACTTACATTTAAGACATTTTTCAGTGTGTTCAGGTTTGTTCAATGTGTGTTTTCTTCAAAAGATCCAAACTCCCCACCTGTAGAAAAGTGGTACCAGGTTCTCATGGATCTTGTGGACATGAATCTCTGTGTTTTAAATGTCAAAGATCCTTCTGCTCTTGATCAATCCATCAGAACAATGCTGAACGGTAAGAGTGTGTTAGAATTCAGATCGAGGAGACTAGTTTAGTGCTTAACACTTACTGTCAATAATTCTCAAGGTTCAGTTTCTGAATAGGCAATCAAAAAGTTATTGAACTTTAATCTGATAGATGAAACTGCAAAACTGTTTAAGGTAACATGCAAAAACATGTCATTAAACAAGATAGGCGAACTTCAATTACCAGATCACAAGAACTCGGTGATGTTTCTCTCTTTCACAGACCTCGCTGGAGGCAAAAGTCAGCTGATTTTTCCAACACAAAAACTGAATCTCGCTGATAAAGAAGCTGCAAAACTGTATATGAAGCAATACACTGAGGATGTATGTAATTATTTGAGTCAGTTCAGTTTGGGGCCTTCCGGTAGGTTGAACATTGTATTTGATTTGTATATTGTCATTTTTAATGCATAGAACAAGTGCTTTAGATTCAATAAAGCTTCCAATCAGCAACAAAAAGCCAAGAAAGAACCTTTGCTTTAGACAACCAGTAAAGTGCGATTATGGCAAAAAAAGGGAATTTCTGTCATTATTTATTCACCCTCATGTCGTTCCAAACCCATGAGAAAAAAATCTATAAATCCAAGATGAGTTAGATGGTTTAATTCGAGTTTTCTGAAGAGACACGATCACTTTACATGATGAACAGATTTAATAATCTCTCTCAACAACTGACACATAACTGACTGTTTTTACATGAACACACCAAGACGCTCATTTTGATATATTTTTAGACGGTATAAAAGATTACAGTTGTAAAGGAAGGCAACCAAATGTGGCACAATAATCATATTTAATTTTGTCATGATTATCATGTTTTCATAATCACTGAATGCCAATATTAAAATTTCAACTAAAATTTGAGTAATCGCACCCCCTACTTTTAAAGCATAAAGAAATTGTTTATAATTATTAATTAATCTCCAAATATAGTCACCAGAAAGACAATATAGGAACCATTTACTAAGTTTAGAAACCACTGTGCATTTGTATTTCAGATATTTTCTTGAGCATTTGTAGATGCATGGCTCTGTGGATCTGGGGCAGGAATTATAACTTCCTCCACAATATGACCGGTGAGAACTGACCTGCTGTTAACTAGAAATTCAGTAATGTGAATAATATAATAAACAGACTTATCTGATGCTGTGATCCTTCAGATGAATCCGTGCCTTCCGCTCTTCTGCGAAGTGAGACGAGAGACTTTGAAGATGCAGGACTGCTGCTGAACTCACCCTACTTCTCAGTGCTGAGAAAAGAACGAGACATCGACCTCATCATTTCCCTGGATTTCAGTGAAGGCGATCCTTTCATGGTATAGCACGCATTTTTAAGACACAGATCACCTAGCAATCATTGTTCACTCGCCCTCCTGTCATTCCAAACCTGTATTTCTCTCTTTGTTCAAGTAGAAAAAATGGTTACACTTTATTTTGATAGTCCAATTTAGACATTCTACTAACTATAAGTAACTTTGTAACTACATGTCAACTAATTCTCATTAATTTGCAACTAGATGTCTACTAACTCTCAGAGTAGACTTAGGGTAGGTTTAGGGTTAGAAGAATGTTGACAAAGAAAGTGTTAGAAAATATTAAGCAGACAGTTTACTAATACTTTACTAACTGCTAGTTGACATGTAGTTGCAAAGTTACTTACTGTATGTCTAAAGTGGACTATTGAAATAAAGTGTTAACAAAAAACGTTCTTTGTTGTCAGTAACCAATTTTTTTTCTTTTTGCTGCTTATCCTCATTCAGTGGAACCCCGAGTTCACACTAACCTGAAAAACATCGACCGATAAGTACAATGCGGGCATCATGGTAATTCAATTAAAACCAACAAGAAAGAAAACTATTAAAGTGGTCATGAACTGTCTTTGTTTTTATTTTGTACTGTCCATTTATAATGTTATCAAGATTTTTACATCAGAAAAAAACACAATAATTTAGAAGTAATATATTATTTTCTGTGCTGTTTTTATCCCCCTCATCAGAACGCTCTGTTTGAATAGGTGTGGCAGATTTTAGACTCGGAAGTAAACTGCTATGATTGGCTAATAGTTGTGTAACGCTTGTGTTGCAACATTACTGTCGGATCCAATATAGGTGGCACAGCTTTCTGAAAATCTCTTATCGAATTGTTCCTTGTTTGTCAACGAATCCGTGTTAAAATGAAGTGAACAAAGTTCTTACACAATTTGGATCTTCATTAAAAATAAAGTTCATCCACTTTTTCCTAACGCTGGGATCAGAGGGAATGCAAAGAAAACTCTGTTTTTCTACATCTTGGCACTGCACAGCATCTTGTTGTCTTCAGAGCATCTTTATCGTTTGGTTTCTGCGTAGACCAGTGTGTTCGCTTCTCGTAAACACTACATGTGCGAACCGGTGGGCGGAGCTAAACGGGTAGTGATGTAGACCGTAGAAGCAGGCGTTGATCTTCTTCTGCGGGGGCGGGGTTTATCCACACTATTACATCATAGATGGGAATATTACAAAAGCTGTCAGACTGGCCTTCAATAAAAGCTGTTTTTAGACTAACGACAAAGTTTTGAGTTCTGAAACTTACAGGATGTTTTTATATTACAATGATCCCTTATGTGTCAAATAATCAAGAGAATTTTGGTTTCTCAGTTCATGAACCCTTTAAACAAAAGTGCATACGTTTTCATTTTAACTGGTATTTATTTAAAACACCTGGAGAGAGCATCCGCTAGCATTCCCATTCATCTCAGCCTCATGATTTCAGTCAATAACAAGTCAAATTTCAACTGAAATCTCTGTCTAATCCTTTCGATAAATTAATTCTGTTGCGTTTCCACTGCAGACAGTGAGAGAAGCTGCTGATAGGTTCAAGAAACTAAACATCTCTTTCCCTGAAGTCAACATTCCCAGTGAAGGACCTGTGAGAAACAAAGGAATTCTATGTGTTTCAAAGGCAAACGCTCCAACCGTGATTCATCCTTGTTTATGTGGCTCAAATGTGGAGGTCAAGTTAAAGGGAGAGTTCACCCAAAAATGAAAATGTTATGTTTATCTGCTTACCCGCAGGGCATCCAAGATGTAGGTGACTTTGTTTCTTCAGTAGAACACAAATGGTGATTTTTAACTCCAGCCGTTGCAGTCTGTCAGTCTTATAATCCATGGCAATGGTAACAAAATCTATGAGAGTAAAAAAAAACATGCACAAACAAATCCAAATTAAACCCTGCAGCTCGTGACGTTACATTGATGTCCTAAGACACGAAACGTTCATTTTGTGTGAGAAACCGAACAGTATTTAGATAATTTGTTACCTCTAATACACCACTATGTCCAACTGTCTTTGAGCGCGTGCAGGCATCCGTTGCGTGAGGTGTGTACGCGTTCTGGCGTAGTTTACGTTAATGGGTGTGTTGATATCCAGCCGAAGAGCAATCAACCATAACTTCAGGCGAGCAGGCTCAGAAGTTGGGAATACGTGGAAAGTCACCACTCCGAATGAGTCTTTAGTTCCAGATCTTTTAGTTTAAGGGGTTTGCGGTTGACATAAGGAAAGCGCAAGTAAGTACCATTTTATTAGCCGTCGTACCTACAATGGACTGGCTCGTGTAAACAATGACGTGACGTATAGCGGTGAGAGTCACTTCGGTGTTGCGTAAACTACGGCAGAGACGCGTCAAACCTCAGCACGAGAGCCAGTGGCACGCTCAAAGACGTTGGACATAGTGGTGTATTAGAGGTAAAATATGATATTAATACTGTTCGGTTTCTCACACAAACAGATTGTTTCGTGTCTTAGGACATCAAAGTGTCGTCACGAGCCGCAGGGTTTAAATTTGGATTTGTCTGTGCATGTTTTTTTTTACTCTCATAGATTTTGTTACCATTGCTATGCATTATATGACTGACAGACTGCAACGGTTTGACTTAAAATCTTCATTTGTGTTCTACTGAAGAACAAAGTCACCTACATCTTGGATGCCCTGGGGTAAGCAGATAAACACCAAATTTCCATTTTTGGGTGAACTATCCTTTAAGATGAGTTTTCTACAAAATATATATATTATATATATAATATATATATATATATATGTATGAATTTTTAAAGTTTTTTTATTTAATTAGTTTGGGTTTTTTTTCTTCAGATAAAGTTGAGGACTTAAGGAAGAAATATCGCACCTTTCAAGATCCTTACAGCGCTGAGAAGATCACTGAAGTTATGGAGGTCGCTGGAAAAAACATCTCAAACAACAGAGAGAAACTGAAGGAGCAGATTGCTGCGGTCGTTGGGGAAAAAAGCACACAACTAATGAGAATCTGAAGAGCGCACAATGTTCTGAAATGAAGAGGCAAAGTCATTACTGTTTGTTTGAATGTTTTTCTCTTTTTACGTAAAGTTCTGTTCCAGTTACACTTAATGCTCAGCTGATTTTTTCAGGTTAAATAACTGATGGTAAGCTGTTCTTTAGTCAACTCATTTTCAGACCATCAGTTACAGAGATCACCAAACTGAGAAGAAAAGAAGCTCATTGATTGTTTTCAAGTCATTTCCAGTCTGAATGTGACCTGACATAAAATGGTGATATCTAAGTGAGTTGTCGACTTTTTATTTGTCTTCCCATTGACACCATTTGTTCATTCAGATGGATTTGCAGATGCAGAACGTAAATGGAATTGAGAGGCGGGGTTTAACAGTGTAACCGGCCAATCACAGCACAGCACAACGGAGGCACTCTTCTATTTAATGTTTTTGCACATTTCAGTCTGTTCCTTCAGACAGCTTCACGTTCATTAAGCAATAAATAGATAATCATTAATAATCAAATCAACCGTAACACAGATGTGATTACAATTACTAATTAAAATACTGTATTGCTTTGCCTCTGTTCCAATGAATTAATAAACTGTTCTATAAAAATACGGTTTTGTCCTGGTCTTTTAATTTTTAAACGGCACAAATGCTCACAGTTAATCAAAGTGATAGCTGTTATCCTGGATGCTGATTGGACAATCCAGAGCTTTTATAATTATGTGTATGACTAGAACCATACCTTTTTTGGAAAATTTATCAGATCTGAGAACTTCTATTTTAAGTCAGGTTTTAAACACTACACCACCCTGCCATTGGTTAAACAAACGAGGAGCCACGCCCCAAACTCACCCCATTGGCTGAATCATGTCCCAGGCAATACAAATGCAACCATGATGAATAAACCTGCTCTAACCTGTTCACAGTCTGCAATACCAGCGACTTCCCTGTTTGCAGACCATCCAAACTTTTAATGTCTCTGTTTCCATGTTCTCAGCGTTCTTCTATCACTCCCTTTACTGGATAACTCTCTTTGTGATCTTTTATATTGACCCAATAATTCATTCTTGGTTTATATCTACGAAGGTATAAAGGAGCTTCTCTCCTTCTACCTGCAATGGGAGATGTTCTGAAAGCACCAAAACTTATTCTTATTAGAGCTTGATTCTGAATTGCTTCAATCTTTTCAAATTTGGTTTCGGATGCAAATCCATATATTATACTAGTCCACACTTGATAATTAATGTACAGTATATTCAGGCTACACCCCTGATAAGCATCGTAAGATGTTTACTCCTGTTTTACATTTTCCTTTTACTAAAACATATGACTTGAGCTTTAGCCACTGATAATCTAAAGCTCCAATAATTTGCCCATGTCTCTACTTAATCCACTGCTTTTTTCCCCTAACTTTTTCGATGGGCTACACATGCGATATTAAGTCTGCTTTTCCATATTGCCCCATCATCTGCAAATAATGCCCTTCCTATGTCGCATTATTTAAAAATCATAATATTGAATAACACTGTGCTGCACACACTTCCTTGAGGAATTCCATTATCTATCTTGTATATCTTTGAATACTCTACTTGTATTGTTCTTTCAAGCAGAAAATCCATTAATCCAGTTGTACAGCTTCCCTCCTATTCACATACAATTAAGTTAAATTAAAAGCCCCTCTTTCCAAAGCATGTCTTATGCTTTCTCAATATCAAATAAAACCCCTATCAGTACTTCTTTATTTGCTTGTGCTTTCCTGCATTGACTTAAAACAGCATCCATAGTATTCCGTCCCAGCCAAAACATGAAGAACATTTTTAATCCGCAGTTTGGGCTGTATTAGTAGGCCTACTTCACTGTGTTCAGTAAAAATAGCCTTTGTGTTTAAAGTAGCACATAAATATTCTTATAAATCTTTAACTCATTCTATTTAATAATTTAGAAATCCAAAAACTGAGTTAAAAAACAGTCCATGAGTCTTGTGTGAGAGTTCCAATAAAATTGATTTAATTGCACCATGTGATATAATAATTGAAATGTTTTTCTTTGGAAAAGAAACTGACCCAGACCTCTTACATAAACATGTCCTGAGTGACAGCAGTGTCACACTCTGTGTTAGTTTAGTAACTGTGAAGAATACTTTGATTAATTTGTACTTAAGTACAAGTAAAACTACAGCTTTAAAAATATACTCAAAAAAAGTACAAGTACCCAAAAAAACTACTCAATTACAGTAACGTGAGTAGTTGTAATTCATTACCTCCACCACTGCTGTTTTGGTAGGCTTCATTAATGTCACATTTTTCAGTCGAAGTGTTTAGTATGTCCATAAGAAAAAGCTTTGCCACCCCTGTGCATAAAACGCAAATGTGTGTATAAATGTAAACATTTCCATGACTGTGATGGCATAAAAGTACTGTGTAATGCGAAATAAAGGTTGCACACATCGCAATCATGTTATGTGACTAGTGTAGTCCAATCAGGAAGAATGTATGGTTCTTTTTAGTGAGTCTATGTAGACTATTCATGAAGAAATTATGAATCCAGCAAGTCAAAAACACACAGCACCGCCTGTGTAGCTGATTCACGAACACATGACTCTTATTCAATTCAATTCAAGTTTATTTAAACAGCGCTTTTCACGATACAAATCATAGCAAAGCAACTTTACGATAGCATATTAAGATTTACAACTATGTTAAGTGGTAGCTTGTGAACTTCAAAAACACAGAATAGGATGTCTGGTATTTGAAACATTTATGATATTTGACAATACTCTAAACATTTATGGATTAAAATGTATGTAGTGGCAAAATTTAAAACTAATATTGTATGGGTTTTTTGATCCATTTCACAAATGTATAGCTTGATGAAAATTAAACAATAAAAACATTGTTCACAAGCGAGATTCACCTTTAATGTTTCTGTTTTCTTCACACATCACATTTTATGTATCTCTCTGAAGTCTCTTTGGCAAACAAGTACACTAATTCTTACTCTTTGTTGTTTTTGGCAAATGCTTTTATCCAAAGCAACATTGCATTCAAGTCAAGGTTCAAATTTATCTATTAAAAACAAAGGTGAAATCTGTTGGTTACGCCATAAATGACGATGCATGCAATCTTTCATTTTACGTATGCACACCTAATTCCTCATTCAATACCATGTTGCAGCATGTTCTGCTGGTAATGAGCATGAAGGATTTCCCCTGTTCTCATCAAAAAAGACAACAGAACATCCTGTTTTCTGCCACACAAGCTAGGTGAGGTGTATGAGGAGAGGCTACATCATTAATATACAAGGAAATATCACACTTTTCCTGGTCTTAGTGAATGATTGAGTCATTCATCATTCACAACCCCACCCTCAGGATGATGTCTAGACTTGCAGTGTAGTTTCAGAGCGCTATATAAGAGCATCTTCTGGCTGAATGTCAGATAAGGACTGCTGTGTTGTTTTTTGTGTGTGGTATTGAAGACTCACGATTTACAGAAATAGTAAGTATGTTTTAAAGCCTTATATAAATAATGTCAGGGCAATTTAAATGTTTCATGTCATTATAAATTGCATGCGACAACCTTATTAGTGATCCGCACACTACCAAACGTGCATAAAAATATACAATGATGGTGAAAAATGATTTATGACATATTTCAGTGTGACAAAATTTTGCATTTTTTATGCATCACAGTCTTTACAACGTTATTGAAATATACTATAAATAATTGTATGTTTGAAACATATACTGATGTTTTGATCCAATAGCAATCTGACTCTTAAAAACGATAAAGATGCAAGATTGCATGATGTCTGAAGTAATCAGCTGTATTTTGGCCATCTAATATTGTATTTAAAAATAAATTAAATAATTGTAAAAAATATTTCAGATCATGCTTTTCACATTATTTAAATGTTAAATTATTCAAAAGTGTTTTCATTTTAAGCTGGAACACATAGTTTCTACTTTATTTACGATTCCCTATTAGACAATATTTGTATTTACTTTGACGCATACATACTATTAATGTTTTTCACATTTACTCTGTTGTTTCTTTGGTTTATCATAATTCTCTAAAAACAGCCTATCAGAGTTTACTGACTTGCTGTATCCTCAAAAATATTCATTTTAAATGATAGAAATGTACTTGACTCTTGTTTTACAGATGAGTGCATCTAAACCCAAGGAAAGGTACGTAATCCTGCCCAGATTTCTACAACAAATTGCTATATTCTGAGAATAAACTTCAGATTTAATTGCATTGAAATCTAGAATATTGGACATCTAAATATATCAAATAAGTCATGTTCAGGTCAGCACTGATCTGTCTGTCTGTCTCAGCGGTAAGAGGAGAATCAAACCCTTTCTGAATAGGAGCGAGCAGGAGTTTGTAGCCAGCAGGAGAGACACTGTTCTACAAACCCTGAAGAAGCTTAAGATTCAATGCAGTCGGGTAAAACATCATATGTTATACTTCATATTTCCAAATGCTTATTTTGAATGATGTGTTGGGTGATGAACATCAGCAGTCAAGCATAAATGTCACTCTCTTCATTGTGAAAAAAATGCTGCCATTCCTAGGTAGCAACCATTTTGATGTGTTCTTACAATGCTTTGCCATTTCAAAAAGCTCAGCACAATAAAAATGATAACTTTGGTAGCATTACATTCTGTTGTTTTATCTAAAAATCTGCATAAATAACTTTCACACTTTTTACAATAAACATTTGTAAAGGAAAAGTGTGCTTCCAGGAGCAAGACTGAACACGCCTGAGTTTTTTTAAATAATTACGTTAGTCACGGGATTTAACTGTGGGATGGGAACAGACGTTTGTAAACTACTCAGTTCATTTTCCATTAAACGACTAAGCAAGTCGCAGGAGTTCCAAGTTGGAATTTTTTGATACTTCTGATACTTTGAATGGTGTGTGCATTTCAGAAAGAGGTGCCAAACATTGCATTACTGGGTTCTGGAGGAGGACAAAGAGCCATGGTGGGTTTGCTGGGATCCCTGGTTCAGCTTGATAAAGCAGGTCTTCTGGACTGCATCCTTTATCTGAGCGGAGTCTCTGGATCCACCTGGTATGAACCCTGACAAACAACACACACACAGAGATCGAATTGAGTTGAATGTCAAAAATGAGAGCAGTGTGTTCTTCTCTGAAGGTGCATGGCCTCCTTATACCAAGAACCAGACTGGTCCACCAAACTAGAGACCGTGAAAGACAGAATCATCGAGAGAATCAAAGGTCCAGAAGTCAGCTTGACAGACGCAATGGCCAAACTGAAGAAATATTACTACGGGAAAGACTTCTTCAGCTTGACTGACGTCTGGGCAGTGATGGCCGTCACGTCATATGTGAAAGAGGTCTGTAACTATTCATGGCCAGGGATGGATTTTACAGGGTTAACTTTTATTCATAATTTAGAAAATTATAGGGTGGGGTGATTTACAGCCTGTCTTTCCAAATACTGCTGAATCAACATATAGTTTGAGTTTGATGCATAGAGAAGGTTAGTTTATAATTTTTACCGAAAACAAGCTATTTATATCTTGCAGTTCAGTGGCCAAATGATGTTGATTCAGTGTTCCTGAATTGGACTTTTCTTTTTTTATTCACTAAAAAGAACTGGTTCATTATAGCAGTTATTTGTTCGTGAATCGGGCTACACAGGTTGGGCTTTGTAGTTGCATATTTTGTCATTTGTGTCCCTGCAGCACAAAAGCAGTGTTAGGGCGCTGGGGGATATTTGTAGCAATAGCCAAACATACATTGTATGTGTCACAATTATACATTTCTCTTTTATGCCAAAAATCATTAGGATATTAAGTAAAGATCATATTCCATGAAGATATTTTGTAAATTTCCTACCGTAAATATATCAAAACTTAATTTTTGATTAGTAATATGCATTGCTAAGACTTCATCTGGACAACTTTAAAGTGATTTTCTCAATATTTAGATTTTTTTGTTTATTTATTTATTAATTATTTATTAAGGTTAAGCTGATGCATTAAATCTCAATTCGAAACAAATGTACCCTTATGACTGTTTTTGTGCTCCAGGGTCACATTTAATGCCAGGGTAAACAAGTGTTATAAATGTACATGACATTGAAAATATGAAAGAACTTTGATAGATTTACAATGTTATTTATTATGGAAATGCAACATTTCTGTTTGTAAAAAAGGGTCCAGCATCTCCTATAGTAGACTTATAGGTTACTTAGCCCTACAGAAATATTACATTTTAAATTGAGAAAGAACAAATCAACCTAGCAATAAAACTGATGGACATCTCCAAAAAGAACGTACTTCAAGTTTTAAATGGAACATTTCTCTCTAAGCCAGCAGTCATATTTCTTTTAAGTAAGCTACACCTGAGAATGAAATGGTAGTGAATCTCGACTCTCGAGTTTCTCACTGTAAAAATGTCCTATGAAGCTTCATCCCTATAATACAATAACATGATATGTGTTTTCTGTAGATCGACGAGCACGCACTCACAGAGCAGCGGAACCAGCACAAGAAAGACCCGTTTCCGCTGCTCGTCTGAGGGGCGTGCTGCGTCGATCTCCCGCAACACACACCTCATTCTTCATGCTTTTTGCTCCCATTTCCTTACCACCAATTGTGTTACTCGGCGTCAGGCCACCCCTACACCGGGACCAGGAAACTTGCAACAGTCACCGAAAGGAGGCGAGAAGAGGTCTGCGTGCCTTTCTTGTTTTGTGGAGCCATGTTGAAAAGGGATGAAAAATTGATGAAACGTTAATGTGCTCGTGTCAATTGTTACATGGACATGTTTTCTGTCTGCAGACCCCTGGTTTGAGATCAATCCATATGAAGCAGGTTATTCCCTCACTGGAGCGTTTGTGGACACCTGCGACTTTGGCAGCCAGTTTCACGAAGGCACAAAGAAAAAACATCAGGATGAATTTGACATGCTGTACCTGCAAGGTAAAAAGCTTTGTCACAGAGGAGTTCAATATTTGGGTAGCACTTTATTTGTAATATCAACTTACATAAAACAAATTCACTGTAAACCACGGCTTCACGGGGCTTATTGCTTTTATAAAATGGTTATTCCATACACGTAGTAAGGTTTCACAAAATAAAACAGAGCAAATAAAGTGTAATGATATTAATAAACACAGTATTCTTCCACAAAACAATGTAGCTCCTCAGAAACAGTTGTGGTTGCTACAAAGTGGAGCAACAGACAAACGTAAACAAAGGTGTGTGTTTGTAGAGTCATTTACAACAGCTTCGAACGCGGCTCAGCCAATCAGAATCAAGCACCGGAACTATATCCGCTTTATAATGATCTAATAAACATACCTCTGCATCCAATGGAAAATCTATTTAATGGATCTGTGATATAATGTCACATACTTTTACCCAAAGCACTTTCACTTTAGGACACAACCAGGTAGAATGCAAAAAAGTAGCTTCTTCTGTACCACATCTAAAGCAGAGGGGTTGTTAAATTTATGTAATCCGGATGGAGTGTAATAAAGCTTTACATAACTGTAATGTTATCTTCAAATCCTGCTCCCATCTACGTAGTTTTGGATTTATCTGGGTCAGCTAAAGGCTGGCTTGATATCAGAGCATCATATATTCTAGAAATTGTTTTATTTAATGGTTTATCAGAGTAGCAGAGTTGCACAATAGCTGTACGTTTTTGATTTGACCCCTAAACAATCTCGTAATTGCAAATAACTAAAGAATTCTTTATTACTCAAGTTATATTTATTCTTTAACTGTTCAAACGACATTAAAACACCATTCTCAAAACACATTGGGAGCTATCTATTCCCCCATGAAGGTGTTTTAGGTAAATTGCCTTGAGACACATCCTTGTCGCTTAAAAAGTTTGCAATTCAATCATACAAAATCTCTGCAGTTTATTTTGCACTTGCAAGTTTGTTGATCTTGTGTTTTTCTGCAGCTCTTTGCGGCAGCGCTTTAGGGGATGAAGTGGACATTAAGAAAACCTTGTGGCAAAAGATAAAAGGTGAACATTTTTTCTGAGGACTGAATTTTGCTTGAAGTCAACTGTTATTTTATTATCATCCTTTTTATGTTTTTCAGATTTCTTTAAACACGAAACAATACTTGAGGCAATGAGAGAGGGTAAAGCATTTCTTACGGTTTTTACTTAAGTAGCTGTTTTTAATTAAGAACTAACGTATTTTTATTTAAGTACAACATAATTGCTTCTGGTTGTGGGAAAACTGATATCGTAACATCATAAATTTGAATGTGGAAAAAGTGTTTTTTTGCAATGTGGTCATCTTTACTCAATATATATTGACAGAAGAGCGTGAGATGAGTGAGAGGAGACATGAAGCAATGAGAAAAGAGAAGGAAACAGATCTTGCACCCGAAGCAGTACTGCACTCTTTTACAGAGCCCTGCCAGCCAGACTCTGACAAATGTGGGTTTCCTTCAGACGATCCAATCCCCCCATCTGTAGACGAATGTTACCGGGCGCTCATGGATGTTGTGGACATGAATATCTCTGCTTTGAATGGCGAAGATACTTCTGGTTTTGATGAATCCATCAGAACAAATTTGAACGGTAACGCATTATACATCACAGTGAGAACCTGCTGTTCAATGACAACAGATTTGTGAAGAATGGTCAAAAAAGCCCTATTTCACATCATATCTGCATTTAAAAATTGTAATTTGTGCTTTGAAAAAAAGCGTCTGCTAAATATGTGACCCTGGAGTGTTAAATTGAGATTTATACATCATCTGAAAGCTGAATAAATAAGCTTTCCATTGATGTGTGGTTTGTTAGGAGAGGACAATATTTGGCTGAGATACAACTATTTGAAAATCTGGAATCTGAGGGTGCAAAAAAATCTAAATATTGAGAAAATCATCTTTAAAGTTGTTCTTAGCAATGCATATTACTAATCAAAATTTAAGTTTTGATATATTTACGTTAGGAAATGTACAAAATATCTTCATGGAACATAATCTTCACTTAATATCCTAATGATTTTTGGCATAAAAGAGAAATGTATAATTGTGACCCATACAATGTATTGTTGGCTATTGCTACAAATATCCCCCAGCGACTTAACACTGCTTTTGTGCTCCAGGGTCACATATGTACATATATAAACTAAAAATAGTTTATATAACTATTTTATATCCATATAAAATATATGGATAAGGTAGCATTTACAATAATATGTAATAATAACTCAATCATGTCATGTCCTGTTTTCTTACAGACCTCTCTGGAGGCAAAAGTCAGCTGATTGATCCAATGAAAACACTGGAAACTGCTGATAAAAGAGCAGAAAAACGGTATATAAAACGTTTCACCATAGATGTGTGCGAAGATTTGAGTAGTCGGACCAAAATTTGGCTCATTGGTAAGTTGAACTGTCTTTAATTTCCCAAAAAATAGGCCTAAATTTAAGATTTATGTAGGCTATTTGAATTGCATGTAAAATTTCCATCCATCTGCATTACACAATGATTAATGATTAATGAATTAATACCAATAAACAGTAGCCAGGTTTATATATTTAGCAGCATTTAATTGTTTGCATTCCATACGCACAATAAGCGGTAATGAAACAATCAAGTCCACAGCCAAAATGGTTCTTGATAACCTGAGAATCGTTTAAAGAAATGAATTAGAAAATGTATAACTGTTTTACAGATGCTGGGATTAGTATTTGTAAATGCATGGCTCAGTGGATCTGGGGAAGGAAATATAACTTCCTCCACAACATGACAGGTAAGAACAGACCTGCTAAAAACCCACAATTCAATGAGGATACTAAAAGGGTCTCATTTCACACTGTGATCGATTAGATGAAGCAGTGCACTCCACTATTCTGCAAAGTGAGACGAGAGACTATATAGACGCAGGACTGCTGCAGAACTCACCCTTCTTCTCAGTGCTGAGAGAAGAGCGAGACATCGACCTCATCATTTCCCTGGATTTCAGTCAAGGAGATCCTTTCATGGTAGGCCTGGCTATTATACACATAGAATTCTTTACAAACCCCTCACAGGATGTGCAAAATTTAAATTTTATAGCTACACTCTAAAAAATGCTGGGTAAAAACAACCCAATTGGGCTGTTGTAAAAAATGCTGGGTTAAATAGTGCTGGGTAAAATATACTGAATGAAAATGCTGTTTAGAACACCAATTGGGGCGGTGTTTTGTTCCCTATTTAACCCAGCATTTTTTAGAGTGTACAGTAACAAAATTTAAATAACTTTAAATCCATCTTCAAAATGCATGTCTGTCTTAAGCCTGTAATAACTGTTTATATATTAGGCCTGTCGGGACGGAATTTGTGGGTAATTTTTTACATATGCCATTCACCCATGCATGTCATGGAGTAGAGAAACTAACCTTTTCAAAGCTTTTAATTAATTGAACCATTTGCTTCGCAAAATAACTGTTTCGAAGCGCTCGAAACACCACATGTTGGTGACACCAGCTGGTCGGAATGGTGTAAATGCAACTAAAATTCAGTCCAAACATGCATAAATACAACTTTTACAAACCCATTGCAAACATTTCTATGAAATGTATTAAATGCAATTAACAAATCATCTAATACCGTTAAATATTAAGTGTCTGTATAATTTGGGTTCTTTTATCAGTTTTCAGGGTTTGTTTTGTTTGTTCTGTGAATTAATCTAATCAATGTAGGCCGATAAGATACCATTGGCTACTATTATTACATTTAATTATGCAAATGTCTCATTAAAATCTTGTTCAATGATTTGGTTTGCCGTTCACAGAAATCATCCCTGGCCACGAACCATTGACATTTTTAATTTAATTTAGATTTTTTTAAATCACGTAACTTTGGCAGTTTGATACCCCTGTTGAAAAATTAGCATATGATGGTTAGGTATGTTTTGACGCTGGGATGCTGGTTTAAGCTGGTCCTTTGCTTAAACCAGCAAAGGACCAGCATAAACCAGCAAAAGGACCATCATAAACCAGCAAAGGACCAGCATAAAACAGCAAAAGGACCAGCATAAAACAGCAAAAAGACCAGCATAAACCAGCAAAAAGACCAGCATAAACAAGCAAAGGACCAACATAAACCAACAAAGGACCAACATAAACCAGCAAGGACCAGCAAAAACCAGCAAAGGACCAGCATAAACCCACAAAGGACCAGCATAAACCAGCAAAAGGAACAGCATAAACCAGCAAAAGGACCAGCATAAACCAGCAAAAGGACCAGCATAAACCAGCAAAAGGACCAGCATAAACCACCAAAAGGACCAGCAAAAACCACCAAAAGGACCAGCAAAAACCACCAAAAGGACCAGCAAAAACCACCAAAAGGACCAGCATAAACCAGCAAAAGGTCCCATACACCGCAAAAGGACCAGCCATAAACCAGCAAAAGGATCATCAGTAAACCAGCGAAAGGACCCAGCATAAACACAGCACATGACCACCATAAACCAGCAAAAGGACCAGCATAAACCCGCAAAAGGACCAGCATAAACCAGCAAAAGGACCAGCATAAACCAGCAAAAGGACCAGCATAAACCAGCATAGGACCATCTTAAACCAGCATAGGACCATCTTAAACCAGCATAGGACCATCTTAAACCAGCATAGGACCATCTTAAACCAGCAAAGGACTATCATAAACCAGCAAAGGACCAGCATAACAAAGGACCAGCATAAACCAGCAAAAAAACAGCATAAACCAGCAAAGGACCAGCATAAACCAGAAAAAGGACCAGCAAAGGACCAGCAAAGAACCATCATAAACCAGCAAAGGACCAGCTTAAACCAGCACAGGACCAGCATAAACCAACAAAGGACCATCATAAACCAGCAAAGAAATTACCATCGAAACCAGCTAAAGGACCAGCATAAACCAGCAAAAGACCATCTTAAACCAGCAAAAGGACCATTTTAAACCAGCAAAGGACCAGTTTAAACAAGTAAAGGACCAGCATAAACCAGCAAAAAGGACCAGCATAAACCAGCAAAAGGACCAGCACATGACCAGCATAAACCAGCAAAGGATCAGTTTAAACCAGCAAAGGACCAGCAAAAGGATCAGCATAACCAGCAAAGGACCATCATAAACCATCAAAGGACCAGCATAAACCAGCAAAGTACCAGCTTAAACCAGCAAAAGGACCATCATAAACAAGCAAAGGACCAGCATAACCCAGCAAAAGGACCAGCATAACCCAGCAAAAGGACCAGCATAAACCAGCAAAGGACCGGCTTAAACCAGCAAAGGACCGGCTTAAACCAGCAAAGGACCGGCTTAAACCAGCAAAGGACCGGCTTAAACCTGCAAAAGGACCAGCATAAACCAGCAAGGACCAGCATAAACCAGCAAAAATACCAGCAAAGGACCAGCTTAAACCAGCAAAAACCAGCAAAAGGACCAGCTTAAACCAGCAAAAGGACCTGCATAAACCAGCAAAGGACCAGTTAAACCAGCAAAGGACCAGCATTTACCAGCAAAAGGACCAGCATAAACCACAAAAGGACCAGCATAAACCAGCAAAGACCAGCATAAACCAGCAAAGGACCAGCATAAACCAGCAAAATGCCCAGCATAAACGATCACCGGACCAGCATAAACCGCGAGGACCAGAGAACCAGCAAAGGACAGCTTAAACCGCAAAGAACCATCATAAACCACCAGCCCAGCTAACCAGCAAGGACCATCATAACCAGCAACCGGACCATCTAACCAGCGAAGGACCCGCTCAACCAGCAAAAGGACCAGGCAAACACAAAAAGGACCACAGTACAACCAGCCAAGGACCATCATAAACCAGCAAAGGACCAGCTTAAACCTGCACAGGACCATCATAAACCAGCAAAGGACCAGCTTAAAACCCCAGCAAGCCCATCCATAAACCACAAGGGACCCTTAAACCAGCAAATGGACCATCCTAAACCAGCCAAAATGTACATCTTAAACCCTCATCCCAGCGTCAAACATACCTAACCTAGCATAAGCTGTTTTTTTCAACAGGGACGCACTTCGAGCACTGTTTCAAAACAAGGTTCGAAGCTCATAAGCAGTTCTTGGAATGTGCCAAATACTAATCATATCCTAATCCATAATCCTAAAAAAGTTAGCCCTGGCTACTTTGGCACATGTTTGGTGCAGGGTTAGCGTACCTGTAGGTTAATTCCCTTACAAAAATTCACTCATAAACCAACAACTCTTATTAACTATAGCCTAGTTAAACCATTGTAACCACAAATTAACCATGGTCTTGCTACATTAACCTTTATTTATATAGCGCTTTTAACAATACAGATACACATTAACCATAGTTAAACCATGGTATTTGTAGTAAAACTGTGGCTATACAATTGGTAATCACTGAGCCAAAAAACCATGGTTACTACAATTTTACTATAATAAAACCATGGTTAAATTTTTGTAAGGGTTGTCACAACAAGTGAGAAGTATCAACCATAGACCACGCAGAATGGCAAACCAAATAGAAACGCCCAAAGCATACAAGCAAAACATAACTATCATCAACATTGGCTCAGCTTTTCAAATAGCTAAAACTCTATAAATTTAAAATGCTTTAAAAGCGACCCAATAATGGCTTTTTCTTACTCAGTGATATTTTAGCATAGCACTCTAACAGAGAATTGACAACGTTTGACCTGATCAGACTAGCGATGTTACAAACTTATGTTACATTATTAATTTTAAAACAACAATTAGTCAAAACAACATTCGCGCAATTCATCCGTGCAACCAAAACACTGTTCTTCAGCAAGACGCATGCAGGTTTATTTCTGAACCGCTAGAGCACCTAGGGATCGTAAAACTTCTATGTTGTTTTTATTTAGTACTGCCCTCAATAAGCTATTTCACATAACATATGTTTACATACAGTATAGTCCATATATGGACACATATAGACAATATTAATAACTGAATTTACACAAATAAACCAGTGCAAAAGTTTATAAACGCTTGTTTCTTAACGCTGTCATCCTGAGCAGTAAAACTGACCACTGTTCTTCAGAAAAAACAACAACTTTATTTTCTTTTCCAGCATCTTCTGCACATTTTGAACCCTTTTTAACACAGAGTGTGATTGTTTGAGATCCATCTGTTCACAATGAGGATGACTGAGGAACTCAGATGCGTCTATTACAAACATGATGCTAAAAAAAAAAAGAAGAATTAATTGGGGTGTAAAAACTTTTGAACAGGATAATCAGTGTAAAAATATCTTATTTTGTCTTCTGGGAAAAGTAAATATCTCATCTAGCTTTTGGAAGGGTAGTACTTTATATCTTTAAACAAAAGAAGAGCAATTTACACTGATCATTCTGTTCAAAAGCTTTTAATGAAGCCTTTCTATCATGCATTTCTTTTGCAGACAGTGAGAAATGCTGCTGAGACTTGCAAGACACTAAAGATCCCTTTCCCTGAAGTTACCAGTGGAGACAAGATGAAACCGAAGGACTTCTATGTGTTCAAAGGCCAAAACTCTCCAACCGTGATTCACATTCCTCTGTTTAATGTGGTCAACTGTGGAGGCAAGTTCAGATCTTACACTCTAAAAAATGCTGGGTTAAATACAACCCAGTGCTGGGTAAAATATGGACAAACCCAGCAATTGGGTTATTTTGACCCAAGCGGTTGGGTTACTACCCAGAAGGTTGGGTTAAACATTTAACCCAACCGCTGGGTCAAAACAACCCAATTGCTGGGTTTGTCCATATTTTACCCAGCACTGGGTTGTATTTAACCCAGCATTTTTTAGAGCGTACAGCTGTCCCCTGACTAAACCGAAATAATATAGAAATATTAGGGATCCTGATGTAAGTGTTTTACTGTTCTCTGTTTCTTCAGATAAAGTTGAGGACTTAAGGAAGAAATATCGCACCTTTCAAGATCCTTACAGCGCTGAGATGATCGCTGATCTTATGGAGGTCGCTGGAAAAAACATCTCAAACAACAGAGAGAAACTGAAGGAGCAGATTGCTGCGGTCATTGAAGAAAAAAGATTCAGCCGCTTTAACAGTTTTCTGAATAAAGACTCATTTAGACTGAATATAGAATAAAAACTGATCTGAATAACAGTAATTTCACAGAAAATAGTGTTGAATTTTTTTTGTCTTTATCATTAATTAAATCAGCATTATTTCTGCTAAATGTGATCTGTGTGGCAGTACAAGAGTATCATGTTTGCATTTTATTTAATATGTTCAAAATGTTCCTAAATGCTTGATTTTCATTAAGCAAGTACATAATTGCGAAAAAATTGTATTAGTTCGAATTGTGGTATACGAACTTAGAATTATGAGAAAAATGTCATAATTGTGAGATAAGAAGTCGCTGTTATGTTTTTCATCTTTTTATTCGGTGGAAGAAATAAGCTTCCATAATATATTGAGCTGGGAACATTGCCAAAGATTTAATAATAAAAATCTGAAGCTAGTGTTGTGTCATACAGGGCCATTCACACTGAAAGTGTTTTTTGCGTGTGTGCGTGTGTTCATCCGAGATGTTTTTGTTTTACTATATAAACATGGATGTCATTGACGACCACGACCAGTTCAAGCTGTTTTTGTTAACGTGTTAACTAGCTGGTCAGAGCACTCAAAGCCAGCTAATGCAATGAATGATTCCAAGTATTAACGCTGAGTTTAATTACTGAGTGAATCGTCAATTTGAACAAATCAGTTGAACGAATGATTCAATGCACCATTCATAAAGCGAATCACTTGCTTCGCTCCTGAATGAAGTTTCCAACAGCAATTTTGAACGAATCCTCTGGATTAAATATCATTTAAATATAAATATATTCAAAATGATATATTTAAATCATTAATATTATAACATTACATTGCATTTAATTTTTCAATTGTACATGCTTGTAACTGCATTTATGAGTATTTTACGGTCTGTTTAAATAAGATAGATAAAGAAAGAAAGAAAGAAAGAAAGACCCCTAAATAGAAAGTCCAAGAATTTGTCTTTAAAAAACAAAGTGACATCCCGACATCTGTAACAATGAAAGTGAAACTGACACAACTGCTTGAATAAAAAATCAATACACAACTGATAAATGACAAATTAATACAAATGAATGCTAAAAAAAAAACAGGCATTTATTAATTTTGTTTGGTGATTTAATAATTAAAGAATTTTGTGTTTATTACAATGATTATTTAAATAAATTATTTATTTATTTAATGAGCAGTTTGGTCCTCCCCCTCAATGGAAAAGATAATTTCTGACACTGTTTAGGGCTTAAAATAACGTGGATGTCAATATATCAAAATAAGTAATCACAAGTAATGATTTTGCAATATGTAAATCTTTTTCATCCACAATCTTGATCATTTTGAGTGTATTACTGTAACAATGTTCACTTAAAATGTTAATGTTGTCATGAATATTATTACTCTTTGGTAAGCTAATGTGCATGAAGCCTTTCTCTACGGTGGCCGAGAGAGCTCAACGCGCTGCAACTTCAGAAAACACATGCAACTAGAAAAAACACCAGCAAATCAAGCAAACATCTTCATCAGTTTGACAGCAGGTGCTGCAAATGCTCACAACACAACCAAATAAAGAATTTTATTTGCAGTGCATTTCTTTATTTTGTTGTGTTGTGAGCATTTGTAGCGCGTGTGTTGTCAAGTTGATGAAGTTGTTTTCTTAATTTGCAGGTGTTTTTTCTATTTGCAGCATGTTGAGGTCTCTCGGCCACCGTATTTATGCAGTAAATAGATTGTTCTATCAACAAGTTCATCCAGATCAACCTGTTGCCTGTCACTCAAACTTATTAAAGGTGAGGTGTAGCACCTCCCTCCCCAACACACCCACACACAAATCTGTGCTGGTGCTGTTGCTGAAGACTCGGGATCCGCAGGAACTGTGAGTATATGTTTTAAAGCTTTATGTAGATGAGGTATTTTCAGCAATAGAAGAGCAGTTAACACTTTAATGTCATTATGCTTGGCAGGTGACAACAGTAGCATGAATGAATCCAACTTTTGTCAGTAATAAACTTTAAAATAACTATGACCTGCACAAGACCAAAATTGGTGAAACCACAATCATGGTGAAAAATGATTTGAGGGATTCATATTTCAGTGTGACAAATGTTTCCATTATCTAACGTTATATTTGAAAGTAATCTCAATTATACTGTAAAATAAAATTAAAAATGAATTGCAATAGATTTCAGATCATCTTATGTTTACAGCTTTTAACTTTTAAAAGCGACATCGGATGCACATCTTCCACAAGTTGGTATGATTCTTTAGGGTCTTCATGAAATGTCTGTAACATACTTTGGATAAAATGTCTCAATTGTTGTGTAAAACAATTATCTTTTTCCATAGACAAAAACTCTGTTCATGGAGAGCCGTTTTGGTGTATGTCTTTTTAAATGCTAATGAGCTACTGCTCACCCCACCCCTTTCTTCCGTTGGTCAGGTCACAAGACACGTGAATTGCTGCCTTGGGGTGTGTTTCTCAATAACATTGTCTCTTTGTGTACTATGAAGACTCTAAAGGTATACGCATCTTAACCATAGTTATACCTTTTCTAGGCGTGTTCCCCGAACTATACCTTAGAAGGTTGCTTAGAAGGGTGACGAGGAACTCCACAGGGTTCGCCTTGTGGGGAACTGAACTGAAGAGCAGAATAAGTGCACATGTCCAGCCCGTAGAGGAGAGAGTGCAACAAGTGAGACACCGAGCAGTCTCTCTGGTTCACTGGCTACTTGAGGCAAGCACACAAGAGGACACTGGCTCTACACAAAGGCTATAAAACCTAGCAAACGGTGGGCTTGGGGGGTGTCGCCAAGCCCGCAACTCTCAGGGCCGCTTGCTCTACGCTTGCCGCTGGTTTGGCGGGGGGCACTGACAGGCAGGGGCGCCTCTCCCCTGCAGCCGGGGGCAGAATGTGCTTGACAGTCTCCATCTGTTTCTGGGCAGCCGAGAACTGCTGGGCAAAGCTCTTGACTGCATCGAACTCAAAATAAGGCCGGCATGAGGAGATAGGGAGGTTCGAGGGAAAAAAGAAGTTTGCGCATCCCAGCCCTGCATGCTCTCCGGCAGATTTAGGCCAGAAGATGGGGTCAATGGAAATAACCAACATTGGCCATCGTTTTCTGACCAAGGTTGAGGGACGCAGGGACGGCGAGTGACTTTCGTCGGCTTGTGTAGGCAGAGGTCCGTTGCTGTGCACCTAGATCCCTGCATCATGCCCCTGGGTCAGAAACTAACCTAGTGGAACGATCCTTAGTGCTGTCGGCTCTGGAGGTATGACATGCAGGTGCCAACTGGCGTGCAGGGCGGAGGGCACAGCATGTCCAGCAGCTCCGCAAGCCTTGGCCGTAAGCGCGGACAAGAACTTACAGGCCCTGGATGAGAGACGAGAGTTACCCCTTCAGGTGGCAGTGCTCCTTGGACACAATTGCATCGCAACCGCGCACTCAACCGGGGGGATTGCCTCGTAACCCCTGGCTGCTCCACCGTTGAGGGTAGTGAGGGAGGAGGAGGCACCAGACTGGTTTCGGGCAGAAAAAGGTGCCTTCCACGAGGGACCAGGGGGCGGCAGGGGGGGCGACTTCATGCACTTCCAGGAAGAAAGGTACTGGGGCGGGAGGCTGAGAACCAAGATACCAATCATCTAACCTCGACGACTCAGGACACGGTGGTTCTACTCGAGCCTGACTGCCTTGGCAGCCCAGGAAAGCATAGCCGTTAATTCTGGGTCAGGCTCAGACAACGCTACTCTCCCCGAAGGGTACCACGCAGCCGAGTCCTCATCCCCAGACTCCAGCTCACCCTCTAATGCCGCAATCGACATCTGGTCATCCAGAGGAGCACCGAATGAAATGGCCAGTCCCCCATTAGAAGAACCGGCATGTTCACCCAAAAGCTCCACAGCTTGAGGCATGCTAGAGGAATGGGGGACCCACTGAGATTCACTCGGCGGGTTTACCCCCTCTGTAACCCTCAAGTCTGTCTATTCACCGAAGTAGCCCTCTTCTGCGGTGCAGAAGAAGAACTAGATCGGGGCATAGGTAAGGGGACTCCACCTCTCCTAAGGTATTGGAGTCTCGACCGCAAAGCCGAGATGATCATCCTCCGGCAGTGAGAGCATGACTCATCCAAGAAAGCAGCCTCAGCATGCTTAATGCCCAAACACGTGAGGCAAGATCGGTGACTGTCATCCGGTTGCCAGTAAACGACTGCATCCGAAACGCAAAGTTGGAATGACATGTTTGAAGGGGTCATATGATGCTTTTTTAAAGATAATTATTTGGTGTATTTGGTGTAACAGAATATGTTGACATGCTTTAATGTTCAAAAAACACATTATTTTTCAAATACTGTACATTATTGTGTGGTATATATGAACCCCTCTCTCAAACGCTTCGTTTTCTACAAAGTCCCTCCTTACGACAAGCGCAGTCTGCTCTGATTGGCCAGCTGACCCAGTGCATTGTGATTGGCCGAACACCTCGTCGGAAATGTAATGTCCCTTACCATAATCGCGAGCATAAGCTTTCAAAGTAAATATCAAGACAGAGCCCGAAAGGGGAACAAAGTCGCGTGACAGACACAGTGATGAAGCTCGTATGTGTTATGTGAGATGAAGACCCCCTCTCTCTGTCTCGCTCTCTCTCTCTCTCTCTCGCGCACACCCACACACGATGCGCAAAACTCCACATTTGAACAGTCAATAGCAAATACTTAACTCATAACAAATCAGTAGCTGATTCAGAAGTGCCAGATTGTTATAGCAAAGTCAGAATTACCTCCTCTTTTAGGTTCACGAAACGGTCGTCCATAAACTGCATTGCTGTTCTGTTGTAAGTAATATTAAATATTTCTAAATGCATCTACTTCCGGAAAGGCCAAATAAAGTGCTTTTCCTTTCATACTGAATCACACAGCGTCTCCCTGACACGGCTGCTTCAACACTAACTGCTGTTACTGGAACCACGCCTTCTTTCTCTGCGTGCACATTTGGGGGCATTAAGCAAATATTTCCACATAGTGAGGGTAGAAGAGTTGGGCGGGGGCACGTGTTAAGAAGAGCCGTTTTAGGGGGGCGTGGCAATATCTTTTTGGTTTTGAGACTTTAGTCTTTGCAACTTCAGGGATCTTATCTATGCACAATCAGCTTGTGACACTCCAAAGAGAAAAGAAAACTTGAAATCGCAACATATGACCCCTTTAAAAAGCACAACGTCCACCCGTGTCTTGCTCTTTTAGGGAATTTTGCTCTTTCAGAACTGCTGAAGCGCCATCACCCCAACACCAGTGCTGAAGAAGCCTCTTCCCCATAGAGCACTTGCTGACTCGTCAGAATACTTCTCTTCAGACGACAGGCAGAGCAGAATGCTAGAACCGCTTGGCTCCGAAGCGAAAAGCTGAATATGCGTTGCACCTGCTGCGTACTTATGCTTGTGCGGTGACGAGCAGCAGCTGGATGCAATTATCGCATGCCAATGTGCATTGGCTCGTTTAGTTTACACTCGAGGATAATAGGGCGAGATCAATACTTCTGTCACCAACGTGACTCGAAGGATCGGGGGATGATGGACCAATCGGAACAGGGTGAGCGTCCTAACTCAATGCGAACCAACAAGTGTTTTCCATAACAAAGATGGTATCAGTCACTCTGTATGTACATTTAATGATGTTAAAAAGGTTTAATATTTATGATTTAGATTATAAACTTGTTCATTTCGTTGGAAAGTGCAGTGCGCTTCTGAATGGCTGTGATATTTGAGTGATGGAAGAACCTCAAGCTCTGGATTTAATGATTGAAATACCAGGGCTGCATTATTTTGATCAAAAATAGTGACAAAACCGTAATATTGTGAAATATTATTACAATTAAAAAAACAACTTTTTTTATAAAATGTAATTGTTGCAATTAGCTATCACAACTAAAAATGTATTGTTAGAATAACATCCCAGTGGATTTAACTTGTTGAGATAACTCTAAGATGTCTGTTAATAGTTGTCACATGATCAATCATAAATCATAATTTGTTGCTCAGGAAACATTTCTGATTATTATCAATGGTGAAAACGGTTGTGGTTGTATAGGTCTTCTGACAAGAAAGACTCATGAGTTTATCAAATGATTTTCAGAAGATTTACTTTTGTCAACTCTTTTGTTTTATAGATGAGTGCATCCAAACCCCAGGAAAGGTGATTCTGCACATATTCCTAGAAGGATGGGCTAACAACTGTGCTGCATTACTTACACAATTAACATCTATAACAAACTGGATAATTCAGAGAATAAACTATTGAAACTGCACAATAAATTGTATTCAGATCTAAAATATTTATTTCAAATAGGTGGAGTTAAATTCAGCACTGCTCTGTCTGTCTGTCTGTGTCTCTGCTGCAGCAGTGAGGTGAGATTCGGACACTCTCTGAATAAGGAGGAGGAAGAGTTTGTAGCCAGAAGAAAAAACACAGTTCTGCAATGCCTGCAGAAGTTGAATATACACTGCAGTCAGGTAAAACATCTTACGATATACTTCATATATCTATGTGGCTATATGGATATGACCAACAAATAATTCTCCCTTACATGTCACCACATAATAGAGCACATGTGGCACAATGACTCAAGTTGTTAGGTTTAAATATAACAAAATTACAAAAGACACCGATAAATATTGAATTGAATGTACTTAATAGTGTCTCTCGGTGTGTTTATGTTACTTCATGCTATGGGAATGGTGATGGAAAACACTGAGTCACATTTTTTTTAACATTTATGAACAAATCTGAAATAGTGCATTCCCAGTTATTAAGATTTATATATAAAAAAATGCATTGCTAGGATGTAGTTATTCATTTTAAATTCTTCATAATGTGAATAGTATATAAGGATTGCTCAATAAAACTTAATGGAATTTTACTATACTATTGAGATCTTAAACAGGAGTTTCACTCTCTATTTCTTTAGGTTTATGTTTTAAGTGGTGTGTGTGTTTCAGGATAAAGTGCCAAACATTGCATTACTGGGTTCTGGAGGAGGACAAAGAGCCATGGTGGGTTTGCTGGAATGCCTGGTTCAGCTTGATAAAGCAGGTCTTCTGGACTGCATCCTTTATCTGAGCGGAGTCTCTGGATCCACCTGGTACGAACCCTGACAAACAACACACACACAGAGATCGAATTGAGTTGAATGTCAAAAATGAGAGCAGTATGTTCTTCTCTGAAGGTGCATGGCCTCCTTATACCAAGAACCAGACTGGTCCACCAAACTAGAGACCGTGAAAGACAATATCATCAAGAGACTCGGTGGACCAGGAGTCAGCTGGGACGACAAATCGGCCAAATTGAAGAAATATTACATGAAAGACTTCTTCAGCTTGACTGACCTCTGGGCAGTGCTGTTTGTCACATCATATGTGAAAGAGGTCTGTAACTATTCATAACACAACCCACCTTGACTTGTTGAGAGTAGAAGTGGTCATGTTCAGTTTTAAAGTGCATGTGTTTTTAGGTCGACCTATGGTGGATTTTATGGATAAGGGGATAACTAGTATGATGTAGATGAATGATCTAGTAGACAGGGGTACGGAAAGTATTCAGACCCCCTTAAATTTCACTCTTTGTTATATTGCAGCCGTTTTCTAAAATCATTTAAGTTAATTTTTTTGCTCATTAATGTACACAGCACCCCATATGCTAGAAAAACACAGAATTGTGACATTTTTGCAGATTTATTAAAAAAGGAAAAACTGAAATATCACCGTGAGTCTCAGTATAAGACCCTGTGCTTGACACTCAGGTGCTGTCGATTTCTTATGTCATCTTGAGGATGCCGGCGCTGATACCCTTCATTTGAGTCCGGCTGGGTTGATTCGTATGATTGACTATTGAATTAGAGAAAGCACACCCCCTGTCTATATAAGCCCGTCGACAGCTCACAGTGCATGTCAGAGCTAATGAGAATCATGAGGTCAAAGGAACTGCCTGAAGAGCTCAGAGAGAGAATTGTGGCAAGGCAGAGATCTGGCCAAGGTTACAAAAAATGTATTCTGCACTTAAGGTTCCTAAGAGCACTGTGGCCTCCATAATCTTTAAATGGAAGAAGTTTGTGATGACCAGAACCCTTCCTAGAGCTGCCCGTCCGGCCAAACTGAGCTATCGGGAGAGAAAAGCCTTGGTGAGAGAGGTAAAGAAAAACGCCAAAGTCAACTGTGGCTGAGCTCAGAGATGCAGATAGGGGAGATGAGGAGAAAGTTGTAGAAAGGAAACCAGCCTGGCAGCCCTCCAAAAGTCGGGGATTTTGGCAGAGTGGCCGAACGGAGAGCTCTCCTCAGTGCAAGACACAGTGAAACCGCATGGAGTTGGGCTAAAAGAAAAGCGACCTGGGAGGACTACAAGATGGGAGAAATAAGTGCTAGAGTCGATGAGGCCAAGTTAGAACTTTTTGCGCCTTAAACAAATTGTGTGTGTATCTAAGTCGGGTTGAGTGGAGAGGAAAACCAGGACATGCTCCTTCACCTGTCCAATGTACCCATGTCCAACAGTGAAGCATGGTGGGTGGCCCAAGCATCATGGCTGTGGGGGGTTGGTTTTCAGCTGCAGGGACGACGAGCTGGTTGAACAATCGAGGGGATAAGTGAGACTGCGGGGCAACGTACACGGATATCCTGACGGAAAAACCTTTCTCCCGAGGGCTACAGGACCTCAGACTGGGCCGAAGGTGTACCTTCCAACAAGACAATGACCCAAAGCACACAACTAAAATAACAAATGAGTGGCTTCACAACAACTCTGTGACTGTTCTTGAATGGCCCAGCCAGAGCCCTGACTTAAACTTAATTGAGCATCTCTGGAGAGACCTAAGAATGGCTGTCCACCAACGTTACCATCCAACCAGACAGAACTGGAGAGGATCTGCAAGGAGGGACAGGGGCAGCAGAGGATCCAACTCCGAGGTGTGACAACTTGCATTCTTCCCAAACGACTCCTAGGCTGTATTCGATTCAAAGGGTTCTTCTACTAGATACTGAGCAACGGTCTGAATACTTAGGACATGTGAATTTCAGTTTTCTTTTTTTTAATAAATATCAAAAATGTCAATTCTGTTTTTGGTCAATGATGGGGTGGCAGGGCCAATGTGTGTACGATTAAGGAGGAAGAAAAATTAACTAAATTGATTTGAGCAAGATGGCCCCTGCAAGAGAAAAGTAGTACAAAGAGAGGAAAAAGTTATACGGAGAGACTGAACCGCGTGAAGACTAGCAGTACTAACGCGCCGTCACGCGGCGAGTGGGATGCGGGTGTCGTGCTAAGTATAAGGATATATGTATATATATATATATATCTATATAGCTTTATATCTATAATTATACAAGATTTTTTTTTTTTTTTTTTTAAAAGGAGTTTGGTTTTTATACTTATATATCCCACATTTCTTAAATATATAATTATGTGTTGTGTATTCCTATTATACATATCGGCTATTACTGTGTGGATATTATATGTAAACAAACATTTATTCTGGATGTGATTAATCATGATTAATAGATTTGGCAGTCCTGTATGCAGCGGTTGCATGCTGATAATATTAATTGCAATGAACAGTTTTAAATTTTAAATAATTTTAAAATTCTAACAGTGAAATGCAAAACTATTTTTAAAATGTTGAGAAATTGAGACTTTTTGAAATGTGTAAATTATTAGAAGTCAGAGCAATCGCAGCTTTTATTTACTCACTGCTTTAATAACACTAGTAGTGACGGTGTTAAAAATAGACCATCGTTCATGAGAACGAATATGAATTCTACTCTCAGAAAGAGCCACTTCTCTTAATGAAGTAAAGTCTCTGGTGGAACCTTCTGCAGAACCTCAAACATTCTGTTGTAAACTCAAACTTGAGCACATTATTTCAAACGTCTCAAAGCCTTTTCTTTAGGATGGTATCAGTGGAGGAACCGCTGACTGTCTTCATTATTCATCAGAGAAGCGCCCTTTCTATGTCATTAATCAAGCTTTTTCGTGATCGCCCTGGCAGTCTCCACTACAACATAACACTGTAAAATATGTTCTCTTCAGATCGATGAACAAACACTCACAGATCAGCGGGACCTGCACAATGAAGACCCGTATCCCATTTACGCAGTGATCGACAAGCAATGCAAAAGGAATGAGGAAGGAGGTCTGTGTTTATGTCTGAAAGAGACTCTTAATGTGTTTGGGTCTGCTGTTATATGGAGGTGTTTTCTGTCTGCAGACCCCTGGTTTGAGATCAGTCCACATGAAGCTGGTTATTCCCTCTCTGGAGCGTTTGTGGAGACCTGCAACTTCGGCAGCCAGTTTGACAACGGCTCAAAGAAAAAACACCAGCCTGAAATAGACATGCTGTACCTGCAAGGTAACAAACTCTGTTGCAGGACTGCTGTAACATGCAGAGAGAGAGCAGGCAAAGAAGAGCAGGTTAATAGAGAAACAGACAAACATCCACAAAAGCAAGCACGAGTCCAAGGGTGCAAACAGCTCCAAGTAAAATGATTATGACAGGGCATGAATGCAGCACATATATCCACAGCGGCTAACTCACAAGGGTAACTAACAGACACCGTAGGAACAGCGCGACACTTCAACAAAAGTCCAAACACCAACACAGGGAATATATAACTGCTTTATTTATTATTTGTAATACCAACTTTCAGTGTATATTGTACATTGAACTGACCTAAATTAGATAATAGAACAAAATACATTCATATTCTCTGTGACATCTAGCTAATTGTCAAGTAAAAACTGAAATGTAGCCAAGGGAATGATTGGAAACATTTTTCAGCTTAACTTTATTTTGCATTGACATTGTAGAAACTCACTTAATTTCATTTATTCATAGCACAAATAAACAGCAGGAGCTGACCACTGTGCTTTACAGAGTATAAAACAAAGATACAGATAAAAAAGAAAGAAAGCAATAAGACGTAATACAAATAAAACATGATTGAGAATCGCTAAAAGCTCGGGCCAGAAGATAAAACGTTAACTTTGATTTAAACTCATGCACAGAGGACAGAGATCTCAGAGATGAGGGCAAGACTGACAATCATTAAAACCGGAGTAATATGTTCACGTTTGCGCACTCGGTTTCATTATGACACACAGAAATGAATACTTCAGTACAGACACGAGCTCTGTTCAGGAAGCTGAGGGACAAAATTAGTTTCATTTATTTGAAACGTTGTGTTTGTTTCATCTTGTGTTTTCTGCAGCTATGTGCAGCAGTGCTTTAGCTGATGGAGAGGCGACCTGGAAATGGATAAAAGGTACAACTTGAATTGTAAAACTTGAAGATTTAATTCTGCTTAAAAGTCATTTCGTTTTCATTTGATTTTGTTTTTCAGCTACTAACGATTTCAGGTAGCAAGCGTGAAAGGAAGAATAAAAGCATGAGGAAACCAGTTAGGGGTTTGAGGCGCAAGAGTGGAGCAAAAGGTATAGAATTTTATTATGTTTATTTATCAATTAGTTCCATGTATTCAAATATCTGTTGATCTTTCATTTGTGGCCATAGCACGGACGAGCAACCGCTTTCAAGCCAGAGAAGGCTGAAAAATTAAGTGTCAGATTAATCTAAAAATACAGTAAAACCAAAATTAATTCAGACACCTTCAACGTTTCTAAAGATTATCGACAGTTATTTGCTAGGGAGCCTAGACTTAGAAAATTGTAATAAAGAGCTTAAGAGTTAAACTTTGTTCGAACAAATTCATCTTGATAATGTCAGATAAGTTGATAGAAAGGTATGTAACAAAACATGCTCAGGTCAAATCAAAGGTTTGGGACGCAAGCTGGACCAACATTTTTTTTTAAATCAGTTTTCTGGTAGTCCACTGTATGAAGAATGTTTGGGTGTATTATATATCAGTTTACTTTATTTTGCTATTCTCACTTACATAAATGAACTATAGTGTCCTGCACCCACTAGTAAAAAAAATATCAAAAATTATATCTAGTGTCTGAATAATTTTTGATTTGACTGTATGTATTAAAAATGCCTCTTCAAAACTGTTAACATCCCATGGATAAACCTGTAGCACTTGCTAACAGCGCTGATGTAATATTGTTTTGTATGATTGCTTCTGGTTGTGGGGAAACACCTGCTATTCACTGTAAAAATGAAAAGATCAATCTGGAGGAAACGCCTCGAGAACCACTCAGGAGCCTGTCGGTGAAGGTCAGTGAGGAACTTACAAGGTTTCTTGACAAACTCTTTCAAAAGGAATGAACGACTTGAATTCTTTTATACAATGCATTAATGCAATTCACGGAAGCACAAAAAAAATGCAATACATGTTACATGGAGTTAATTAAAAACCAGGTGGCTCAAATCTACTGTCGGTTATTAAACGTCTTTCCCCTATTACAATTCTATGTATATTGTAATAATAATAGTTCGTCATGCAATAGATCAAGCCACGAACCAATGACAAAGAAAGGAGACGAGAGGTGAGCAGTTAGGAGCAGCATAAGGGGCGAGAGGTGTAAGATTTAGGAACACAAGAAAAGCAACAGAGGTGGTCAAAGCTACGTGCACAAATGTTTGTAAGTACAGATTAAAAATGCTATTTTCCATCAACATGCATCTGTCACCGGTAGTGCTAAGCATGTTTGATGAAGAAGGAGAATCCACAAAGTCTTTTAATATATCCACAAGAAGAAACGCACAGGAATAAACTTCTAAACACAGGAATACATTTTAAAATGTAATGCATTCCTGTGATGCGCAGCTGTATTTTCAGCATCATTCCTCCAGTCTTCAGTGTCACATGATCTTCAGAAATCAGTATAATATGCTGATCTGCTGCTCAATAAGCTGTTTTGTAACATTATACACTATTCCATTCAAAAGCTTGTTTTTTTGAGCAGCAAAATCAGATTATTAGAATGATTTCTGAACGGGAGCTCAGTGACTGGGGCAAGAAATGATGCTAAAGATTCCGCTTTGAATTCACAGGAATAAATTAAATATGAACTCAGAAAAAGTATTTGTAATGGTTAAAAATGTTAAGTTTTTTGAGAGTGCACTTGGATGTCAAAATGTGATAAATGATGGCTGGTGAGCACGCCCAGAGATTTCTTAAAAAAACATTACAGATCTTACTGTTCAAAAACTTTTGACTGGTAGTGGGTGTATATAAGCAAGACATTTTGCAGTGTGCTTATGTTTGTTTAATTTGTCAATGTATTTCCCTGTCCCCGTCGTCTATAGACGAATGTTACCAGGAGCTCTTGAACCCTGTGGACGCTGACCCTTCTGCCCTTGAGCAGTCCTCCAGAACAAAGCTGACCGGTAAACTTTTCCTAAAGTGTGCTAGAATTTATATAGAGAATATCTGGGGCTAGTTGTCACACTTACTGCAATGAATATTTCTCAGGGGTGGTTCATTTTTGTTTTTAAGTTTATTTCTGACAGACAAAAGAAGTTATTCATCACATTTGTTCATCACTTCAAGGGTAGATTACATTTGAACTGATGTAATGAAAACAAGGCTGTGATGGAAATATGAGTTTCGATGAAATCTAATTTTTTCTTTGTTAGAGAAATAAATATTTTTACTATTTTATGTTCACAAAGGTAAACAATAGTAATATGTCCCCCTCTTTTTGCAGACCTTTTTGGAGGCCAAAAGCAGTTTGGCCAAACTGCTGATAAGCACAAAAAAACAGCCAGGTCAGGTCACCTTTATTTATATAGCAAACTTTATTACAGACCAGATTGGTCCAAAGCAGCGTTAAGTGTTAAACAGAAAAGGTTGTAAATGTTGCAAACAAAATTAAATTCTGCTATAATAATAATAATAATAATAATAATAGTTTTATTTATATAGCACCTTTCAGCATCTTTAATACTAATGAAACGGCGGAGCTTGGCAATGCGATGTAATTGAAAGAATGCGGATTTGGTGACAGAGTTAATATGAGCTTGAAAAGAGAGAATTTAATGAAAATAACACCTAGATTTTTAACATTACAAGATGATCTAATAGGAGTACCAGCTATCTCACAAAAGTAATTAGGAGTGCTGCTAATGAGTGCAGGGTTCCAACAATAATGATCTTGGTTTTAGCCATGCTTGGTTTAAAAAAAATAGAGGTTATTCAATCTTTTATTTCATGTACGCAAGCAGAAATTGTGTCAATTTGAGTGGATAGAGCGGGCCTAGAGCTAAGAGTAGAATGTCATCAGCATGTAAATGGTAATTAAAGCCATATCGGTACTAGATTTGACGCAGGGAGAGTATGTAAATAATGAATAATAGCGGGACAAGGACAGATCCCTGGGGGACACCTTGCTTCAAATGGACCGTAGGGGATCGAAAATCCTGTACTGAGATGTAGAACTGTCTGTCAGAGAAGAAAACCAGGAAAGAACAGCACCAGAAACACCCACGTCAGAGAAATAAGTAAATTATGGGAAACAGTATCAAAGGCAGAGCTAAGGTCAAGTAGCAGAAGTATAGCGAGAGAACCAGAGTCACCAGAGAGTAGTAAATCATTCAGTACCTTTACAAGTGCAGTTCAATGCTATGCAATGGACGAAAGCCAGATTGAAAGGTTTAAAGAGATTATTTTCAACTAGAAAAGACTGAAGCTGGGAGGCAACAGTACTTTCCAATAATTTAGCAATGAACGATAAATTTGAAATCAGACGATAATTAGATAAAACTGAGGGATTGAGGTTGGGTTTTTTGAGAACTGGGGTGAATGCAGCAGTTTTAATTGGCACAGGGAATGATGAACAGAGGTAAGAGATGCATTGATGAAATGAGAAATAGGTGCAGAGATGACCGAGTGGCACAGTTTTAGAAGAGGAGTAGGTACAGGATCAAGACGACAGGTTGACGAATTAGCTTGCAAAATTAACTCCGAAACAGAAGATGGATTGGTCCGAGAAAAGTCCGACAGGGACTGACCAGAGAGCTTGGGCCTAAAGCTAAACTTCGTTGCCTCATTAGAGAAACACTGGTGGAGGGCATCTGTCTTTTCCAGTAAATACTTCATGAAGGAAAGCAAAATTGATCTGAAGTAAAGGTATCATGAGATGGAGGTTTGGTAAGCTTATTTATTGTGTTAAATAATGCTTTTGGCCTATTACATGATTTGTTGGTCATACAATGATTGGTCATACAATCTTTTACATTAACACACTCTGTTAGCTTAGATAATTTAGAAGTTTCATCTGGTCTTGTTGAAATATAGATCCATCTACCTATCTCAGCGAGGCAGGGAAACATCATGGACAGATGGCCAGTCCATCACAGTCTCTAATATGACACTGTGATCATATTAGAGACACTGTGATGGACTGGTGTGTATCCGTGGTGTTTCTCCTGTACTACACAATACATTTTAGCAGCTGCAACTGAGCTTGCAACTTTACACAAAAGATTCCATAAAAATTAAAAAAAAATTTTTTTTCTTCTAAACGTAAAATACGCTAATCTGAAGATCCTGTGATGAAACCTTTTTAATCTGCAAAGAACCATGTAGTTAAGAACCCTATACAGCCAGGAGTTATTGATAAGACCCGAAGAACCATTTACTGAACTGTAGAGTTTTAGAAAACTAATTTTGAAGAGTGTGTTTGTTTCATTGATCTTTGTAGATGCATTGCTCAGAGGATCTGGGGCAGGAATTATAACTTCCTCCACAACATGACAGGTGAGAACAGACCCGTTTGGTAACTGGAAATTCATTGTGAATAATAACTCGACTCACTTCAAGCTATGGTTGAGTAGATGAATCCGTGCCAGCCGCTCTTTTGCAAAAAGAGACGAGAGATTTGATAGACGCCGGACTGTTGATCAACTCGCCCTACTTCTCAGTGCTGAGAAAAGAACGAAACATTGACCTCATCATTGCTCTGGATTACAGCGATGGAGATCCTTTTACGGTATTTAATTCCATAAAATGCACACATTGTCTCAAAGTTAATCGAAAAGAATACATCCTCTAGAAATGTAAATTCCATCACCATTTACTCACCCTCATGTTGTTCTCTGATCCCATATCTAAATTCTTCTTTCTTCTGTGGAACGCAAATGGAATTTGTTTTAATACTGATGACATTCATAGTTGCCACCATAACCTAAAATATACAGAACTTCAAAAACACCATTTTATTTTGAGTTCTGTAATATCTGGATAGAGCCTCCATTCATCAGGTTTCCCATTCATCTCAGTGGTGGTTTCTTGCCTGGTGCATGATGAAATCTAGAGTAAAGGGGTAGATTTAAGTGAATACCGTCAGTCTCAACAAAAATGTCTGTCTAAGCCTTTTAATTAAGTGCTACCGCTCAATTTTTCCATTGCAGACAGTGAGAGAAGCTGCTAAAACGTGCAAGAAACTAAAGATCCCTTTCCCTGAAGTCAACATTCCCAGTGATGAAGGGAAGAAACCAAAGGACTTCTATGTGTTCAAAGGCCAAAACGCTCCGACTGTGATTCACATCCCTCTGTTTAATGTGGTCAACTGTGGAGGCAAGTTAACATCTTCCAGTCATCCTGAATAATGCTGCAGATTTCCAGATTCTCTGTAGATTCTTCAGATCATATTTAATGTCTGATAAACTGTTAACATGCGTGTTACATTCTGACTAGGTGTGGTAATGAGAAAAAGCCTAAAATACCTTATAACCTGCATATATTCACCTCTGACACATCAGTTTTTGATATTGTAGTCATGGTTTGCTTTGTACATGAAATGAATGCGTGCTCCCTTTATTTGTTGAATGACAGAGGCGCGTGCTCTTTCAGTGAAGTTCAAATTAGACTCGCTTTTGGGAAAGACAAATAATTTTGTGTAATAGAAATATGCGGCTTGAATTCATGTTGAGGTGTGTTGAACGATTACTAAACAGTTTAATCTAAATGATTGCGTGCTCCATTGATCTTTTGCTTGTTTGATTGTGCGGCACGGATGCGTGTACTTGGTCCGGACCCTTAAAGTAAAGTTGACTTTTTCTGCGCCATTATTTAATGCCCAAAAAAAGTATGTCTTAACCCATATCACACCATTTGCTAAGTCACATTATTAGGGGTCCAAGCACCAAAGGTGCCGGACGTTCCCTGAACTCTATTGTGCACTGTAAAAAATGACCGTGAATTTAACGGTAAAAGACTGTAAAAATGCTACAGTTAAAAACTTGTTAAATGGTTAACGGTAAGCTCCCCTACTATATACGGTGAAAAACTGTATGGGACATTACATGTAATTTTACGGAAGTATACCATTTTTTGGAAGTGAAAAGACTGTATAATCAGTGATACCGAATTGACATGCTCAAATGCCCAGCGGTTACATTCAAATTTGATTGTTTTTTTTGTTTGAATAACTTTCTTCTTATTTTTTCTTACAGTTTTGGTATATTAGGTGTGTTTACACCTAATGTTTTTAAATAAATGTTTAATGCGTTATTTCATTTTCATGTTTGTTAGCATGATGTGGTTTAGTGTTTGTTGAAGGACCTGTGGTAACCTTCTGTATATGTTATAGGTAAAAGCGCTTGTGATGGGCTTTGGTTCATCATGTGACTTTCTCATCCCTCCTGCATTGGGTGTTATCAGTGTATTTACAGAGCTACAAACTGATTTCAGTACTTCAAGGTAGGTTGGTAATTACATTATATAATTTCATGAAAGGACAGTAGTTAAAACCTAAAATGTTGCTACTGTATTTTTACGGTAAAATTCCTGCAACCACAGCTGCCTTTTTTTTTTTTTTAACCGGTAACATTTACGTATTTTTTTTTACGTTGTATGTACACATTTTCTATTCTTGTCGTCCTAAAAGTGTCTGGCTAGCCAAAACTGTAAATCCTAGAAACCAAATTTGGCAAGATGGTCCCAAATCTCCCCCACAACTTGGGTGCACACACCCCGATCGAACCATATAGAACTATTATAACGAAATGCATTTAAATTAAACATGGCCTTTTGCACATCAGTTAAAATGAAAATTTGCCTCTTTTTATTGCAGTAGCCTACATATTGCTGCCATCCATGTAAATGAGAGATGATGGCCATAAAACTAATGTTGTCCAACAGAGGGAGACACAAGACAACAAATTATTTTAGATCGCATAGTTTAAAATCTGTGTAAATGGTTCAATAGATTAACTATGCACAGCATTCATTATAGCTTCATAAAGTTTAATAAAGACTAAAATAATAAAGACTTCATTTTCCAAAGAAATCTGTGATCTCCAAAATACCTTAATTTTTATATATCCTAAATTCAGAAAACATGTCAAGTTGTCAGACATGCTTGAGTCGTTATTGATATGTATATGTACATAACTAATACTTCAATAGAAAGACACTTAAATACTAATTTTACGTTTGAAAAGAGGCATGGCCATTGTAACGATGGATCTCCATATTATTTTATTACTCGAGCCATCCTTACTGTTGTTTCTTTCTTTTTAGAAACTCGTTTTGATCTTTATATATATTACTGTTTTCTTTTTTCCACTTAGCCAGACCTGGAAATTACTAAAAACCCTGCTGATTTATGCGTATTACTGTTCCATCAGGTAAGCCTGGTGATTGGAGGAAGAAATATGGCATCTTAAAAGGCCCTTACAGCGCTGAGATGATCACTGAAGTTATGGGGGTCGCTGGAAAAAACATCTCAAACAACAGAGAGAAACTGCTGGAGCAGATCCGTGCAGTCGCTGAGGCTAAATGATTCCAGGCACAAATACGACTATATTACAAGGCGTCAAGAAATTGAAATTCAGTCCGTTTTCTAAATGCATTTTGGTCTTATTGTAAATTATTCATGCTCTAGTGAAACGGCAGATTCTCTCTGGTGATGCGGGATGTGTGGCATTATAGTCATGTTTGGACTTTATTTCTGTTTATTATTAGCCTTCCGTTTCTTCATTGTTTGACCTTCATAAGCAATAAAGAGCCGATCATTATTAATCACATCAACCATAACACAAAAAGGATTTCTGCTGATTAAAATATGCATTACTTTGCTTCTGTTCCAATGAATTAATAAACCGTTCTCTAAAAACAAGGCTTTGTCCTGGTCATTTAATATCATTCAGCAAACAGCACAAATGGCAGTCTTTTGCAGAGAACATCAGCTTGTTCTTCCAGTGCAAAAACTGAATCTTGCTGATAAAGACGCAGAAAAACTCTATGACACACTACAACATGCGACTACTTGAGTAGTTGGTTCATTTTTTGGCCATTCGTAATCAGTAGGTTGAACTGTCTAATACTGTATGTGCTTGATTTTTGGTTTTCTAGCTATAAACCATACAGTCAGAATCAATAATGCTTTTAGTCAGGGGAGCCCAATCCTTTTACTGGAGAATTACTTTCCTGCAAAGCCCAGCTCCAACACTGATCACATACAAAAAGTTGTTTTTTTTCAGTCTCATTAGGCCTAAATCATCATGACTTTTTCTGTAAAATGTGATCTGTGTGACAGTAGAGGATGCAGTCTGCTATTAATAACTAAAATATTGTATTGCTGTTAAATATTACAATATTAATTTACTGTTCTTATAATTTTCATTATAAAACTGCTAAGATTTGGTGCAGCATAGCTAACTTTGGAATTGGTCAATTCAAAGTTTGTTCCAGTATTAACATTTTATCACTTTAGACAGAACATAGGGTGATTAATTTCACAATCAAGATTTTTCTTTTCTTTTAAGCAGTTAAATTGCCATTTAGAAATGTCTGACACAAAAGTATTTCGTTAAGAGTTTAGAAATGTCAATGACAAATCCAAAGCAAACATAACCTTTAACAGGTTCCTATTATGCTTTTTCAGCTTTAGTTAGTCTGTAATATTGCTGTTTGAGCAGTCTGAAGGTTACAGAGCTCAAATTCCACTAGCGTGCGTTCACACTTGTAGTTCGGTTCGATCTGCAGGTTCAAACAAGAAACAAAGACAAAAAAAAAAAAAAAAAAGAAAAAAAATCAAAAAAAAAAAAAAAAAAAAAAAAAAAAAAAAAAATCTCAAATTCCACTAGCCGTGCGCGTGGTCACACTTGTAGTTCGGTTCCATCTCTCCAAGAGTCTCTCTTGGTCCACAACAAAAAACACCAACAAAAAAAAATTAGCTATCCCTTTGGGTCCCGTCCCGCTTAGCGCTCAGCACGGGCATTTTATTACAGCGAACCTAAAGATACTGACCAACTAACGGCAGCATAGTCATACTTGACACCAAAACTGAGCCAGCTACCACAATTCACTCACATGATTTTTTTTTTGGTGGTTCAGAAAGGGAGGGCTGCAATCGAAACCGCGCAGGCCCTTTGGAAGAGACCTAATAAAAAAGAGATGCACGCAATAATGTAAAATTAGTTTAATAAAAAAAAAAAAAAAAAAGCTTTTTGGAAAAAACAGTTTCAAAGCTGTGCACATGAATAGCTACTACTCTTACTCTTTTGTACACAACCAAAAAAAAAAAAACGAAATAAAGACTTCGTGAAAGGTCCTATATACAGGGGTGCACATAAGTTTTTCAGCGTGGTTCTCATAAGAGAACCTGGAGATTTGATTTGGTCCTCACACTGCACATTGCATATACGTCTTACCCACGTTAAATAGAACCATATCAAAAATAAAAGACTGATATATATTGCAAAAAAACGGGGGGGGGGGGAGTGAGGGGGGGGTGAGGGGAGGGGGGAAGGGCCAAAGAACAAACTTTTTTTTGTTTTTTAATTTTTTTTAAAAATAAAATACAATAATACTTGGATACCTATAATTTTAAAATTAACACGGGAATATTAAATTAGTACAAATGCAACTACGTTTATTGGTTATAATAAACTAAACAAAAAAAAAAAAAGCAGAAAAAAAAAAAAGTATTTTTCCTTTTTTTCTCATCAACCACATTTTCGCACTTAAAATCACAGGCTTTTAATTTTGGCTCGCCCACCTACAATCCCCCTGCCCGGTGTACGAGACTCAACCCACAACCTTTTGGGTTATAGTCGGCAACGTCTCTAACCATTAGGCCGGGGTTGGATCTAGCTAGCGAAGACTGTCACAACTTTTCATTGTGCTTTGAAGAACAGCAGCGAATAGCCAATTTTGCTTTCAGTTGAACAGAATCTTATACAGTAGTTTGACATCTAAAAATGGTGATTGTGCATTAAACAGCTGTCAAATCCTGGTCGCGGGTAAGAAGTACGCAAATGTGCTGTCATAACTTATTTACACAGGGGCATTTTTTATTTTGGTTGCGCATTCGACCTGCGGACGGCACTTTATTGTCACCCCTGATAATATGACCAACCTTAAACATGACATGTGAAGCTTGCTACTTCTTTGTCTAAAGCCTCAGCCAATTTACGTGAATTTCTGTTGGTCGGTTTAGTGAAACCATTTTATACACCCCGATTGTACAGAAACAAATGACAAGAGCCACAACTGATTGTTCCAAGCTAACTTAATCTGACTGGATATTCATAATTCAATAACAGTTTTAATCAACCGGCGAAGGCCCATGTCTCATCAGACCTCAGGCAAGTAATATTTTCTTGAAGCTGTTCCTCGGCTCCCTCCTCTTTGTGCCCATACGTAGAGCACGGTAGAGAACGGACCGTCCCTCTTTGGCCGCAGGAGCTGCAGATTTCACCTCCACAGCCGAAGCAGCAGGAGCTGCAACAGCGAAAGCGCTGGGATCAGCCAGGAAGGCCTTCACCTGCAGAGGAAAAAAAAAAAGACACGCGTTTAGCGCCAGTGAAGGCAGAAAAATGTCCATTAAGGACTGTCTGAGACCAAGCGTCCCCGTCTGTCGGGATGAACAGCCCTGACATGGACAGACGTGGAATAGTGCAGGATTGATCAACAGAACGCCACGGACCAGCCGTTTCGTAACCTAACCTGCAGCAGCAGCACTTCTGTGTGAGATCTGAGCTTTACCTTCTCAGCCAATGGGAAGGAGCAGTCCGTTTCCACGGCGACGGCCAGGACCCTCTTGTATCCGTTGATGATGGAGTGAGGGATGGAGGCGAGCGTCGGGTAGCCGATCTGCAGACACACACTGGCGATGTTCCTCACACCCTGAACAGAAGAGATGGACAAGTTACACAGACGTCAGGGAATAACACTTTAATAATACAGCCGAAAGGGGGATGACATAAAATGTAAAAAAAAAAAAAAAATTTTTTTTACATTTTCTTTTATTGAAATTATATTTAGTTAAACAATTTTTACTACTCTTTATTTTTTAATATTCAAACACTTCACCTTTATAAAATGAAGGGGGGTAATCTAAAAAATGGAAAACATATTTAAATAAGTAAAAGAATTTAAATGTATATTTTATTTAAAGTAGTTTAAATTTTTAAAAAAATATACTTTTTAACCATTAAATAGACTACCAGTATCTAACTTAGTTTTTGCGTAAGATGAAATTGAATTTAAATCTACTTAACAATTACCCTGTTTTTAATTAAACATAAAAAGATTGTTAAAACTGATCAATTAAACTCAATTAATAGCTATATTAAAACAAATTAAACTTGTAGTGTTAATACATTCTATAGTACCAAGTAATATTAACACATTATTTTACTTATTTTAAACTCTACATTAATTTAGTTCTCAATTTCATAGAAATTTAAACCAAAATACTGTTAAAAATTATCCATAGTAAAATAAATCATTAAAAAAAAAAACAGGTACATTACTAATTAAAACTAAACACCGACTGACAAGTCGGAAAAAAAAATATAAGTTCTGAGACCAGCGTCGCCTGTGAGCCGTGGATGCAGACACGACAGGGATAATAAGGAAAAACTGTTTAATTTTGTTGTGCAGGGGTAACGACTAAAACCAGCACTTCTGCCACACAGCCGGGTCTATAAACCTTATACTTTTGAATCCTGCATCCTTCACACACACAGATAACATCAAACAACCATCCCACCTGGGGCCCCCAAAATCTGATACTAGTCTCCGTCTTGGAGTCGGGGATCCAATTCCCTCTTTCAAAAGGGTCAATCCCAACACAAGCCGAGTAGCATTATACTGAACTGACCTCCAGGAACCTCTTTGTGCAGGGCTCTTCAGTGATGTCTCAGCAAGACCTGTGGCTGTAGACGCTGCCGTTATCTATAGAAAACACCTGCTGGATGATCAAGCCCGTAAGAGAAGAGGCGAGATGTCGGAAAAGGAATGGGGATCAAACATGTTGAGGCAGCGGGGCCTCGCTGGTCGCCCCCCCTTGTCTCCATGTTTGAATCCCCAAACTGAACCGTCGCTCTGTGTCCAGAAGAGGACAGTTTTTAGAGTTCATTTGCAATAATTTTTACAGTAGAACTCTAAAAGTGTCTGATGACCAGCGGCCGCTGTGAGCCCGTGTGATGCCAACACACATGGTAAGAAGAGACAGGTTTATTTGTGCAGGGTAAACGCATCCAGGCAACTGGGGGCGCCTGGCTGGGGGGAGTGTGTGCTGCCAAGTACAGCCGGTCTATAACTTATCCTGCATCTCTGGATCAGCATTTGTAATGACCTTGAATATTTAAACTGGTTGAAAACATGTTAACAGGTCAATTTCATAATTTTTTGCGTAAAAAATTAATTAATCTCAAGATTAAGATAAGATCACTTATTTGATCTGCCATTGACTGGAGGGGAAAAAAAATCCTTGAGTAAATAATTTTAAATATAAAGAACATGTTATTTAAATCAATATAATTTTTTAATTCTATATTTTTATAAAGAAAATTAGACCAACATGTGGTTGAGGCCAGGGGGGACTTCACACTTCTAAACTGATAAGAGCACACGTTGTCTTAAAATTGTAAAATTATATATATATAAAAAATATATAGACAATTAATATATATATCGTAATATAAAATATTTATTTTCTAAAACAAGAAAAGATAATACACTTAAAAGACGGTATTTGTAACATTTTAAAAAAAAATTTTAACAATATTTAATAAACTGTCTTCAAAATCATTGGAAGTCAAATTGGAAATAAAATGTGTTAATAAATATTTTTAAAATTCTATATTTTTTATAAAGAAATTAGACCCAACAATGTTGAGCTTCACTGCTAAACTGATTAGGCACAACGGTGGTCTTAAAATATGTAAAAAATAAATAATATGACTTCCACCATGCTTATGAGACAAGATTAAATATTTTAAATATTTATTTTTTTTAAATCCAAAAAACAAAAACATATTATATATATATATATATAATAGTATATAAATATACAAAAATATTTGAAAAACTTTTTCTTAAACAAAAAAAAAAAATAAAAAAAAGCTGTACAGCATTTAAATAAGGTATTTGCGATAAAAAAAAGAAAAGAAATCAATTTAATTTAAAATATTTAATCTTGTCTTTATAATCATTGGAAGCCAAAATTGTAACTGAGAACAGGATTTGATTGACCGCCCATTTCTGCGACTCACCAAGATTTCAATGGTTCCTCTGGAGATCTTGGTGGTGATTCCCAAAGCCTGGAAGAAGGAGGTCTTCTCAGGGCCGAGCCCGGTGTTCTGAGCCGGGACGATCACCTCACACGGGGCGATGGCACCAGCACGGGCAGCAGCGGGCACCTACCATCACAGACCACAATAACAGTGACATGAAGAGATGCATTCAAGCCCTGAAGAACCTCAGACATTCACCCAGTCGCTCAGTGATACTCACTTTGTTCACCAGCAGCAGATCCCGGACCTCAGCCAGATCCTCCTTGGTGAAGACGAAGCCGACGTTCCCGCGGATGTGGGGAAGCAGCCTGCAAAACACGGGGATAAATCAAACATTCACCTGGAGTTCTTTAGAAACTAAAGTTTATACCTGCAGCTAACGCAGAGTGTCTGAGACCAAGCGTCCCTGTGAGCCGTGGGATGCAAACACACAGGGATAGAAGGAAACAGGTTTATTTGTGCAGGGGGAACGACAAACCAGCACTGCCACAGCCGGTCTATAACTTATCCTGCATCTCTGGATCAGCATTTGTAATGACTTGATGAGCGAATGAAGGTCGATATGTTTCACAAGGAATTTGTTGAAATCATCTGTTGGCGGTCAATTTTCAGGAATTGAAACTAAAGGAGATTTATAACAGTCCTGCATCTTAAATTCAACTAGCAGGTCAAAAATAGGCCAAAACTAAAATAAAATCTAATCTAAACCAAGTCTAATAATCTCTCATTTGATGAAGCGGAGTTCAAAATGACATTTAACTTTCGCTTTAAAATTTAAATTGACTAATAAGACTTTCTAAATTACATGCATGAGCTTAAATGCACTTTAATATAAAAAGCAGTCAAAGCAGCTTTGATTTTAATGGCAATATTAAATTTTTTACATTTAATGTAAATTCTGCAAAAGAACAATTCTCAAATATTCCATTTGTGGTCAAAGTTTTCACAATTTTTCTGTGGCGGTTTAGATGTAGTGAAACACCCACAGATGCAGAAAACATCAGAATCATGCATGTGAAAACTTGCTAAGAATTGAGCAAATAGTTGTAATGTGGCTGAGATTTAGACAGGAATTGCGTCTTTGTGGTGTTTTTTGCCAATTAAGGGAAAATACAAGACTTTACCTCAAATTGTTGTCAAAAACAAAAAAAAATTTTTGTTAAGAAATGTGACATTAAGCTGCAGGGCAGTTTTATCCATAATTTTATAGAGATTGCACACTAAATACTTTAAAAGCCTTTGTCTACTGTGACACGCACCTCTCCAGGGACGGGTTGTTTTCCAGGTGGCCACGGATGGCCTTTCTCATCATGGTGTTTTTGCCCATGAGCACGACGGCCTTGCCCCGCAGGGACAGACGGATGGTCTGCATCTGCTTGGAGCCGACATTGTCAGCGCCCACGATGAAACACTTGGGGTAGTCATCCAGCAGTTGCTTGGGGGGGGGTAAAAACAGACAAAATAGTTTCAAACTGGACAGGCGTGGACCGGCTTGGGAAGGTTGTGGGTGTTTTCAGGGTAACGGGTATGTCTGAGATCAAGCGTCATTGCTGATCATGGAAGACAGACCGAGATAGTAGGAGAGAGATTATTACAGTGGGGTGTGAATCCCGTGCAGTTATTAGTGTCAAGCAATCTTTACTTAGTATATTATTTATTCCATTTTAAATTAAACTATTTTATTCAAGGTCCCATATTTTACACCTTTCTGGAGTTTATTTTAGGTTTTGATGTCCTTAAGAATATATATTTGCGGTATAAGTACCAAAAACCATCTCAATATATTTTTACAGCTCCTTTCTCAGGAGCTCTGCTGAGAACAGGTCGATTTTGGCCTGTCTAATTAATTTTCATTTAAGGGGGCGCCCTCCACTCTTCTGATTGGCCTGTTATGTTCTGAGTGACGCACGGCCAGGTGAGGCATTTTGGCCAGGCCAACCGCAGGTAACTAGGGTCAGCGACATCACAGTGCCAGCTTGAGGCAGCAAAACAAAGGGGAAACTGGTGGCGGCCCATTCAAACCAGCACAGATTCGGCAACATTAGGAGCTTAAAATATTATCTTGTTGTGATGTTGGGTGCCAGAATACAGCCGTAATACAGCCTCAAATTAGAAATTTGATCGCATATCTGCTGCCACTGCCAGACAAAAAACCGACGACAGCTGTGGTTAAACGCGATAAAACGAGCGGACTGGACAGAAACGATCGTCAAAAATGCTCGCTTTTGCAGCGCACACTTCTGATCAGAAAAGGTTCAATAAAGTATTGTCTTTTGTTGTTATGTGCGCGTCTACAGATTTCTTGCCATATGTCTTATGTTTCTTGCATCTCACGACTATGATGTGTATGAAATAATGTTTGTGTGCATGTGTGTGTAAAACAACAAACTGATGATTTTTATATAATCATTTGTAATTGTATATAAATTGTTGTGATTAATTGTGGCTGGAACAATAATGTAGCTGTAAAAATAGTTGCCTGCTGAAATTGAAATGTATAAACATCTTCATCATGACTAGATAGACACGGTGAGTTTGTCTTTAGATGTTAGATGTGATCCACCTCATAGTAACAATCCTGTCGGATCGTCCATCCTTTGAGTGAGAGTGCAACATTACAGGTCGGCCGATCTTTTTGTCGATGTTTAAGGTAACCACCTTTTCAAATGTTTTTCCCAACGTGTTGTTGTTGTGCTATCATGGCATGGCCTCAATGGTTTGTCCTGGGGTTTGGCTAAAGAGAGTGGTAAGCTCGGGCGGTGTTCAGGGGGTATGACTGAACGGTGACTGTGTAGTTTGACACACTTTTTTAATTAATAATTAACGGAAGTCATCAACAGTTCGTAAAAAAAAAAAAAAAAGAAAACAGCTCTTTAAGCAGGGGTGCCTGTGTTGAATTTCACGGTGTACTGACGGTTTGAAACTTATACGGTAGTTCAAGCACCCTAGACCTCCAGTTATGAAAAAAGACAGTAAATTTGTGTCCATAATGGGACCTTTAACTCTTCCCCACCATTGATAGCAATCTAGTCTTTTACCAAGAAAACGCTTCACTCGGCCAAAGCCAGTTTTTAAACCAAACGGCTTTCCCCCCCCGTGTTTTCCACTGTTATACACTCGGGGGGGGCACTATTCGCCCTTCTGAACAGTAAAAACTCCCGAACACAAAAACACACGTGAACAGACGGATAAACCACGATCTCTCTCGTATGTAAAACATGCATCTGAAAATAAAGCGATCATCAGCAATAGACATCATATAATTGAAAACAGCCATATTTTACGGAGTAATGTTGTTCCAAAGTGGTATATGTCTGTGAAGCTTTTGAGGTGTTGATGAAGCCAGTTACGGCTTTTATGCTGTTGATACTCGTCTGAATATTACCATTGTTTGATAAGGTGATTTCTCACACAAAAATTTTTTTGCTCAAAATAATGCATTTTTTATGAAACCTACCTATATTCAAGAGTTGATAAATTTTTTTGTTTATTTTTTTTATTTTTTTTTTATTTTTTAAAGTATAGGCTCTGATCTTTATTTTGGTGTATTGCATATTCAAATATTCATACATCAAAATATTCTGGGGGCCATGACATTTTAGTGAAAATCATCAAAACCGCTGGCGGTGCCTGGCAACCTTTTTCAAAAACGCTGGCCGGGTGACGAGTTAAATTTGGACAGTGTCCAATTAGATACTGACCAAAGGTACATTTTTTTTTTTTTTTTTAATGTACTTTAAAAAAAAAAATAATATCAAAAGTAGATTAAGATGAAGACTCGATATAAAAAAACAAATTTATTGATTACAAAAAGATACTGGATCAAAATAAGCAAGATTTGTTATGACTTATGATTTATTATAAAGTTTCATCAGGGACAAAAAAATGCATTTATTAAACAAAAAAATCTTTAAACAGACTAAACACTCAATCAAACATTTTATAAATGTCTAATAAAAAAAAATGTACACAAAAAAATAGACAATCAACACTTGGCAAAAACAACAACCTTATGCGGTTCTTGACTTTATTATGTCTGAGACCAAGCGTCCCTGCAGGTCGTGGGATACGGACAGACAGGGATAGTAGGAAACGGTTTGATTTCAGCAGGGGGAACGACCAGCCAGCACCGACACAGCTGGCCTGTAGATGTCCTGCTGTAGTTCACGTCATAAAAGCAGAGAACTTACGATGATTTTCAGAAAGTAGTTGGACTTCCACGTGGTCCTGTCTTCCCTGGGCATCTCGGCAGTGCTTCCAAGGATCGGTGAACAGCCGGTTTAAAGATCTGGGGGTCACAGGTTGAAAACCATTTAGACATGAGACACGTCTTGCAGTGTATAAATTGTTGTGATGAAGATGGCATTAACACTTAACCAAATTTCAGTAAAATGTCAGTTTATGCCAAAAACAGAAACTATAGTTAGAAACATTTCACATGAAACAGTGCTTTGTCATCTACTGGCTTTAACTTCCTAATAAAATGTCTGAGACCAAGCGTCCCTGTAAGCCGTGAGATTCAGACAGACAGGGATAGTAGGAAACAGTTTGATTTTAGCAGGGGGAACGACAAACCAGTACTGACACAACAGGCCTGTAGTTAACCTGCTGTAACTGAATACCTGTAATAGTTTAATAATAATAATAACGTACCACACACATCACCATCGCGAAAACAGTGCGCCACCCACAGCAACGCGCTCCCCTTCCGCGGCACAAGCATGCTCTGCCTGCTCCCCAATCGCTCAGCGCACAACAAGCCCTCGACTTCCTCATCTCGCACGAAGCCCTCTCAGGCCCCGGCCCCGGCAGGCCTCTCTCGCGCACCCTCCGTCCCTCCCTCTCGCGCGCAACCCACACACACACTCTGAACTTCACCTCAAACGCGCGGGCGCACAGACACAACTCTCCCTCACGCGCGCGCACAAGGACGAACATCCACACTCTCCCTCACCGCGCACACACAAACACTCCTCGCTCCCTCACGCGCGCACACACTACTCTCCCTCACGCGCGCACCACACCACTCTCCCTCACGCGCGTCTCACATCTCCACACACTCTCCCTCACCGCGCGCACACACACACACTCTCTCCCTCACGCCGCAAATGCACACACAAACACTCTCCCTCCCGCGCGCACACACCTCTCCCCCTCACGCGCACACACCACTCTCCCTCAACGCGCACTACACACACTCTCCCTCCGCGCACCCGACACCCTCTCCCTCCCCGCGCGGCGCTTACACACACTCTCCCTCTCGCTCACGACACACACTCTCCCTCTCCCTCCCCACCCACACCCTCTCCTCCTCCCCACACACCACCCACACACACACACACCACACACACACAACCCTCTCCTCCCACACACACACACTCGCCCTCCCACACACACACACTCTCTCTCTCTCTCTCCTCCCTCCACACACACACACTCCTCGCTCTCCCTCCCACACACAACGACACACTCTTCAAGAACTCCTCCCTCCCCACACAGCACACACACTCTCCCAAGTCTCCCTCTCAACTCACGGGACCACCTTCTCCCCCCTCTCACACACTCTCCCCCTCTTCACACACACACACCAACATCAACACGTCTCCCTCCCTCCCTCATCAACCCCCCCCCCAACACACACCACACACTCCCGCTCACACACCCACACCTTCCCTCCGTCACGACACACCGCACGTCGTCCTTCTCACACCTCACAGCGCACTTCTCCCTCTCTACACACCACACGCACTCTCCCCTCTCACAGCACAGCGATAAACACTCTCCCTCTCACACACCACACTCTCCCTCTCCAACACACACACACTCTCCCTCTCACAAACACACACAAATACACCTCCCTCTCACACACACACACACTCTCCCTCTCACCCACACCACACTCTCCCTCTCACACACACACACTCTCCCTCTCACAAACACAGACACACTCTCTCCCTCTCACACACTCACACACACACACTCATCCCTCCCCTCTCACCACGAACTCTTCCCTCTCACATCACACACTCCTCCCTCTAACACACCCTCTACCTCTCACACACATCTCACCGCTCACACACACACACACATCCCTCACCCACTCTCCCTCTCACACACACACTCTCCCCCTCTCACACACACACACACTTCCCTCCCTCTGCACACAACACACTCTCCCCTCGTCCGACACAACACCTCTCCCTCTCACCACACACACTCTCGCCTCTCCCACCCACACACACTGCTCTCTCCCTCTCCCACACACCACACCCCCACTTCGTCCCTCCCATCACCACACACACACTCCTCACTCCCCCCCACACACACAAACACACTTCCCTCCCTCCCCAGCCCACACACACTACACTCCCTCCCTCCTCCCTCTCCCCCCCACACACAACTCATCACCACACACACTCCTCCCTCACACACACACCTCTCCCTCTCACACACCCACAAAACACACACTATCCCCCACTCTCCCCCCCCACCCCCCCCCCACAACACACACTATCCCCCTCCCCTCTACCCCCACCCCCCCCCTATACCGCCCCCCCCCCCACACACACCACACTCTCCCTCTTCACACAACAACACACACACACACTCTCCTTCACACACACCCCACACCCTCTCCCCTCTCACACACAACACTCTCTCCCTCTCACACACACACTCTCACACACCTCTCACACCACATCAACTTCTCTCGCGCTCTCACCACACCACTCGCTCCCTCTCACCCGCACACTCTCCACCTCATCTCTCTCCCTCCCTCTCACAACTCTTCCTCTCTCCCTCACACTCCACCTCCAACACTCAGTGACACTCTCCGCTCTCACAAGAACTCTCTCCCTCTCACACACACACGCTCTCTCCCTCTCACACACACACACGCGCTCACTCCCCTCCCTCTCACCCACACACACGCGCTCATTCCTCTCACACACACACACCGGCTCTCCCTCCACAGAACACAACCACACACGCTCTCCCATCCTCACACACACAAAGACCCTCCCCTCTCACACCCACCAGACACACACATCCACCCTCCCTCTCACCGCGCTCTCCCTCTCAACAACACACCAAGACGCGCTCTCCTCTCACCACACACGCGCTCCTCCCTCTCACGACAACACACGCGCTCCTACCGCTCACACACACAACACACACGCGCTCTCCCCCCCTCACACACACGCGCTCTTCCCCTCTCACACACACGCGCTCTCCTCCCTCTCAACACACAACAACACGCCTCTCCCTCTCACATCACACACGCTCTCCCTCTCCCACCCCCACGCCTCTCCCCTCTCACACACCACAAAAATCTCTCTCCCCTCATCTCACCACGCCCCCGCCCTCTCACAAAAACCCGCGCTCGCCCTCTCCACACAATTCACTCTCTCTCCCCCTCCACACCACGCTCTCCCTCCTCAACCTACACACATCGCTCTCCCTCTCACACACACGCGCTCCCCTCACACACACGCTCTCTCTCCCTCACACACACTCTCTCCCTCTCACACACGTCTCGCCCTCACACACACGCTCTCCCTCATCCCACACTTTCAGCGCTCCATCCCCTCTACACCACAAAACCTCTCCCTCCCTCTCACACACACACGCGCTCCCCTACAACTCACACACAACGCCTCTCCCTCCTCACAACAACACACGCTCTCCCGTCTCCAACACACACGCTCTCCCTCTCCCACACCTCTCCCTCTCAGACAACACCGCTCTCCCCTCTCACCCACACTCTCTCCCCCTCTCAAACAGGCACCGCTCTAGCCGCCTCTCACACTCCACGCGCGTCTCCCCCTCTCCCACACGCTCTCCCTCTCACACACACGCTCCACTCGCCTCTCAGACACACGCTCCCGTCCCTCACACACAAACGTCCCGCTCTCCCTCCACACCAACGTATCTCCCATACTACCCGCTCATCCGGCCTCACACACAGCCTCTCTCCCCTCACACACAAATGAGCGCGTCTCCCTCTCACACACACGCCATCATCATCTCACGACACACGCTCTCCCTCTCACACACAACTGACTCATCCTCCCACTCTCACACACACCTCCTCCCCCTCTCACAAACACCGCTCTCCTTCACACACCACGCTCCCTCCCTCTCCACACGCTCTCCCCTCCTCACACAACTCATCGGCTCCCGTGTCAACCCCAGACGCTCTCCCTCACACACAAACTCTCTCCCTCACACACACGCTCTTCCTCCCCTCTCACACACGCTCTCCCCCTCACACCTCTCTCTCCCTCTCACAACTAACACACTCTCTCTCACCTCTCACAATACAACAAACACTCTCTCTCTCTCACGCACACACTCTCCCTCTCACACACACTCCTCTCCCTCGTCAACACCCACACTCTTCCCCTGACTTCCCTCTCACACACACTCTCCCTCCACACACACTCCCTCTCATCTCCCCCCCCCACACCCACCCTCATCACACACCCAACTCTACCCATCTCGTCACACGCGCTCTCACTCACACACACGCTCTCCCTCACACACACTCTCTCCCTCACACCCACTCTCTCCCTCACACACGCTCCACTTCCGCTCTCCCACACACACTCTCCCTCTCACACACAAGAACTATCTAACTCTATCCTCCACCCCACACTCTCCCTCATTCACACACCAACACTCTTCCTCCCTCTCACACAACCACTCTCCCTCATCACAAACCCACCGCTCTTTCGTCCCCTCTCACACAACACTAATCTCCTCGCCCTCTTCTCCCTCTCACACACACTCCAACCCCGTCCCTCTCCCACCCCCCCGTCCCCCCCACACCACAGTATTGAAAAACCCTCGAAAAAGACTCACACACACACACTCTCTCCGCCCTCATACACCCAAAACACTCTCCCTCTCTACACACCATCCCTCCCTCTCCCCCCCCCCCAACACCCACCCTCTCACTCACTCACACACCCTCACACACAATTCGGACATAAAATATACAGCAAAATAACAATCTACAACGAGAAACTAATAAATCAGAAAGCCATTTTACATCTCATCTCACATGGCGCACAGGCCTATGCTAACAGGCTAATGCTAACTTTCTATATTCACCTCCTCCAAAAAGAAACGACTACTTATTTATATAACAGGGCAGACATGTCGAGTGATTAATAATATCCGACTAGTGATTGCTTCATACATGTATATGACTTACATAATTATTCATATGGTGCACAACGATCGTTAAAATAACGGAAGTCGCACAGTATAAACGCGCCTACACTCAACCGCGGTCGGGCCGCGGGAAAGCAAGAGTCCGCGGGCGGGAAAGGGCAACATATTAGTACCCCAGTGGAACAATCCAATCAAATCGAGTTGGAGAAGGCGCAGCTCGGACACAGCTGCGCGCTGCTTGGGTCAATGACCGGATTCTGAGTCACCTTCTCAGGTCATTTGTACAGTATAGTTTTTCCTTAAAAACACACCGAGTTTGTTGTTTTTTTTTTTTTTTTTTTTATTTTTGTGCATTTCGTTTAAGAACTACAACGAATATTGTTGATTTGTGGGAAGATTGCTTACATGTTCCATCACGTTGTGGATAAAACCCACCGCAAATGTAAATAAAATGTAAATAAAAAATAAAAAATTTTTTGGCCAAAGACACGCTCTTTTAGCGCTTCAACTCAAAATCAGCAGGCGCAATGATTTGTACTCACTTGTAACGATTTTAAAAATAGATTTACAAAATTATATATTGTACATTATTATTATTATTAGTTATTATTCGAAACGATGCTCATATAAGTATTCGTTCTGTAGTATTTTCGATTAAGTAACATGCACACAGAATAAACGCAATAATACAATAAATATAAATAATACAAACTAAAGTATAAAACCCACATGATATAATTAACAATCCTGCAAGAACGAGTAAGTCTTTTTTTTTTTTTATTTTTTTTTTTTTTCTTTTTTTTTTTTTTTTGTTTTGTTTTTTTTCATTTTCAATTTTTTTTTTTTTAATTTTTTTTCAAAAAGTTTTATAAAAAAATATTTATAAACACAGTCAGGGAGTACAAAAGCAAACAAAACACATAGCCTAAATAATTACTTAGAATAATAAAATAAGCAGAGAAAAGATAATTATCGAAATGAAGTTAAGTTTCTTATTTCTTCATTATTATTAATACGTTTTTTTTTCTTCTTCTTCTTCCTTTATTAGAATTAGCAACAAGTATACAAAAATATACAACCCTAGTAACAACAAAATCACAAAACAAAAAGAAAAAAAACATACAGGGCCAGGGGTAATATAAATTACATTATATAAAGTAAAGGTGCCTCAAAAGGTCACAGAGCACTCAGTCAACTGTACATTACAGGAAAGAACCAATATTATAAGATGCACTTATTAATACGTTTTTCGGTCCGTCTGTGAGAGACGCGCGGTGACGTCATCAGAGCGCGCCAGCAGCCCCTGAGCCACGTGAGCGGATGATGTAAACAACCGCAGCGCTGGACTCCTCTCTGCTGTCCGTCTGTCTTTATGAGCGAGATCGGCCCTTCACACTGCCGCGCGTCTCCCGCAGATCATGCCCCGCGACCCCTACCCTCCTCCGGCGAAGAGATTTAAGCCGGGCTCTCCCTTCTTCCGCCTGGATAAGAAGAAGCCGGGCATGCTGCTGCCCAGAGCCGGACACGCGGCCGTCGGCGTGGACACACAGCGCAAACAGCTGCCCATCTATCAGAGCAGAACACAGCTCATCAACCAGATCCGACAGCTGCACAATGCTGTGTTCATCGGTAAGACCGCACATACACAATAACACGTGTTATGATCCTAGCTCAGTGGTCCCCAACCCAGGGGCCCGTTCCTCAGATTGTTGATCTTGGATTATCTGGTTCTTCGAAGCTCATCCCGTGTTGTCATAGCAACAGGTCCGTAAACTTAAACATGTATATATATTAAAATATATCCCAGCCACCTCTACTTTATTACAATAGTACCCTACTAATCCAGGGACAATCATTTAAAGTACCAGTAATATTAATTTGAAAATAATATTATAATGCTGTGTAATCTATAATACTATAGACACAGCCAGTTTTACTCATTGAATGATTTATTCGTGATAAAATAATAACTTTTATAACTGTTTTAGAGTCTTACACACATGCTGTGCAGTTAATCTGAGCCCTGCATTGATTTGAGTGCTGACAGATATTATGGGAGTGGCTTTACTAAAGAAACTTTAATTAATGCTGTCACACACACAAATTACATGGATTGCTAATTACAACGTTGCACTGAAAATGGCAAGCCTGTACACATACTAGTAATCGGGAATATAAAAAATATTAAATAAAAACAGGGCACATTTCATCTCTACATGAGATTTGAACACGAGGATGCGCAGCAATCTTAGACGACGTAATACAGATATTTTCATTAAATTCAGTTTAATTCAATACACTTTATTGTGCCCAATGGGGAATTTTGTCTTGGAACCTAGTGTTCTAATTAAATAATAAAAAAAGCTTTTGTTTACATAATATATGTGTGTGTATATTTATTATGTATAGATAAATACACATGCATGGTGTATTATTTTAAGACTACTATTTGATTATATATTAGACAATATAATTAAATAATATACTGTTGCTGTAAATATTTTATACATGTTTGTGTGTGTATTTATATATACATAATGAATGTACACCGTACACTATGTAAACAAAAACGTTTATTTTGAATCAGGTTAATCGCGATTAATCGTTTGACAGCACTTAAAGGTTTAAATTAAACAGAAATGTACTTTAATAAACACGCTAACAATACAGTACTAGAGTGTGTAGAAAATACTTGTAATAGCAACTAAATATTTTATAATATGAATTTTTCACTGTATAAATTGGGTGTTTTTACATGGAAATAAATAGCCGACCTTTTAGGATAGTTTTGGGATGGGGTCCCTTATATGAGGATGATCATAATTGGGGTCCGTAGAAGAGTTTAGTCTCAAATTAAACTTAATTGATTGGTTGCCTAAAATAAACAAATACAGTGCCTAAATTAAATAAGAAATGGAGGATGATACATAATGTAGGAAAACAGTGTAAAAGTAATAATAAATACATATTAAAAATAAGATTCAACTAAATAAATTAAAAGTACGGACTTAAAATAATGCATCTAATAGTACAGTGCTATACTGAGTAGAAAAAACGCAATGTAAGGAAAAATAAACTAAATATTTTCCAAAATAATATTTAAACATATTTACAATATAAATGTGTAAATAGGAAAATAAGTAGCTGCCTGTACAATGTTAGGACGGAGTTCACAAAAATGATCATATTTAATTCGTAAGGGCCTCCACATGACTTCTAATATAGCTAGATAGGCTTCCTTCACCCTAAACCTTAAAAGGTTGACATATTTAGATTTGATTTAGTCAGTTTATGAGTCAAGTCACCTTTACTTATCTAGCTCTTTTAACAATACAGATTGTGTCAAAGCAGCTTTACAGTATCAAACGGGAAAATAGTGTGTCAATAATGCAAAATGACAATAGTAAACACTCAATATTCAGTTAAAGGCAGTTCATCATTGAATTCAGTGATGTTATCGTCCAGCTCAGTTCGGTTTAAATAGTATCTGTGCAATCAAGACCACGATATCGCTGGATATTAACAGAATGACAGAATGGAGGAGAAACCTTGGGAGAAACCAGGCTCAGTCGGGGGGCCAGTTCTCCTCTGAACAGATGAAACCAGCAGGTTGATCCATGCTGCAGCAAAGTCAGATTGTGCAGAGGACTCAACTGGTTCCTGTGATCTTGTCCCGACCAAGTTGTGTTTTTCAGTGTATTTGTGAGGATATTTGTCAGAAAGCACACTATAGTAGCACACAGGTGATGTTTTCCTGTTGCAGGTGAGACAGGCTCAGGTAAAACCACGCAGATACCGCAGTACCTGTATGAGGCCGGCATCGGCCGGCAGGGCATCATCGGCATCACTCAGCCGCGCCGCGTCGCCGCCGTATCACTGGCAGCACGAGTGGCCGAAGAGAAGAAGGTCCAGCTGGGAAAACTGGTGTGTTTTCACGACTGAAGATCACATTCCACTCCACTTTCTCCATCTGCATCATCTGAATATGAATGTCAGTATGTGATGCAGTACTCACACTCTGGTCTCAGGTGGGCTACACGGTGCGCTTTGAGGACGTCACGTCGTCGGAGACCAAGCTGAAGTTCATGACGGATGGGATGTTGCTGCGGGAGGCGATAGGCGATCCGTTACTACTGCGCTACACCGTGGTGATCCTGGACGAGGCTCACGAGCGCACCGTTCACACAGACGTGCTGTTCGGCGTGGTGAAGGCCGCTCAACGCAAGCGCAACGAACAGAACAAAATACCTCTGAAGGTACGAGAGAACCCGCTTTGTAAATATTGACACAAATGTTGTGTTTTATTTATAAGGGTCTCAATATGACATTTTAGTACAGCTAGTTATGCTTCAAGAGAACCTGACCTATCCTTAAGATCAAACTAAGACATTTATTAGAAAAGTTGATTATTAGAATAAAGCAATAAGCCCCAAGAAGGAACCTGACCTTATCACTTTAAGATCACACTAAGACATTTATTAAAAAAGTGATTATTAGAATAAAGCAATAAGCCCCAAGAAGCCGTGGTTTACAGTGAATGTATAACAGCTAAGGGGTGTTGTTAGGCACTGTTATAAATTCAGTGTAAACCACAGCTTCACGGGGGTTATTGCTTTTATAAAACGGTTATTCCATATATGTAGTAAGGTTTCACAAAATAAAACGGAGCAAATAAAGTGTAATGATATTAATAAACACAGTATTCTTCCACCAAACAATGTAGCCCCTCAGAAACAGTTGTGGTTGCTACAAAGTGGTTGCCGAGCAACACACAAACGTAAACAAAGGTGTGTTACTTTGTAGCGTCATTCACAACAGCTTCGAACGCGGCTCAGCCAATCAGAAGCAAGCCCCGGAACTATCCGCGTTATAAAATAATTTTTCTTGTATTTTTTTTTAGGGGTCAAACTTTTTTTAGTAAATTTTGTTTTGCCCTTCCTCGCATTTTTCCATTTTTATTAGTTTTAATTGATTTGTTTTTAAAAGTCCATATGGTTTTTTTTGTTTTTTTATACATTTTTTTATTGCAGTTTTTTTGTTTTGTTGTGGTGAATTTTTGTTTTTTTGCCCTGATTACGTCCGACGTAATTAAAAGATAGAGATTTTTTTTATTTTAAAGATGTTTCCATTTTTTGTTAAAATCACATCTATAATAGTTTTTTTTAAAAACAATTTTTTATTTCAGGTTTAATTTTTTATCATATTTTTTAATTCATCGAGTTAAATTAAATACAAATAGAAATGTTGCATTGGCAATCTGTAGTTTTTCCCCTCTAAATATTTGAATTTTAATTAATTGAAAAATATATAATAATTTGGTTATTTTTTTTTGTTTTCATTTTAATTTTAGTTAGCATTTTTGTCATTATTTTTTTTTTTTTTTTTTTTTTTTTCTTCTTCTTCTTTCATAGTCCCTATATAGTTTGCTCTTATTTCAGTTTTAGTTATTTTTTTCCAAGTTAAGCTAAATAGAAAGCTAATGGTTTCCCCTTGAAAATAAATAAGCTGAAAGTAAATGTTTTTAATACTAAATTACTGCAATTCATTCATTCTGAACTGCTTAACATACTGTACAGACTCCATGCAACATTCATGCTTTTGTGAAGTTTAAAGAAATGTAGGATTTAAATTTGAAAATCTTTTATAGAATGTTCAGCATTCAAAAATGTAACAGTGATGACATCACTATAATATTTGCATGCTGGACTCTGATTGGTCTGTAATTGGTTGTGTGTATATTTAATCATCTGTAGTCACCTTTGCACTGCAGAGATGCTGTAATGTTTACTGTGAGTGAATGCTGTTGGTCTGTAGGTTGTTGTGATGTCTGCCACCATGGATGTGGATCTGTTCTCTCAGTACTTCAACAAATCACCGGTTCTGTATCTGGAGGGCCGACAGCATCCCATTCAGATCTACTACACCAAACAGCCTCAGTCCGACTATCTGCAGGCAGCCGCTCGTACCTCCATAATTTCGATCACCATGTCCATCTTCACAAACCCACACACACACAACAACAACACACATATACACACACACAACACTCTCCTCACCACACACAAACTCTCCCCCCACCACACACACACACACACACACACACACACACACACACCAGACATCTCACACACACACACACACATACACAACACAACACACACACACACATAACACACACACACACTCTCTCACAAACACACAAAACTCGCCCCCCCCAAACACACACACACACCACACACCCTCTCTCACACACACACACAACACACACCACAACCACACACCTGCACACACACAGACCACCACATATACACACCTAACCACAACACACCACCCACACACTCACTTCACACACACTCTCTTCCTCGGCACAACACACTCTCCGTCTCCCCACAACACACACTCTCCATCCTCACACACACTCCTCACACCAACAACACACACACTCTCTCACACACACATTTAACCCTCACTCACACCATACACACCACTCCACTACAACACACCTCTCTCACACCAACACACACACACCCAACACATTCACGACCACTCTTCTTCTCACACAACACACCACATTATACAAACACCACACATACCACACACCATATACACACACAAACTCACACACAAACAACAAGGACACACAACACATATACACCCACTCACACACACCACCACACTCTCCTTCTAAACACACACACACACACATATACACACACATTACACACACACACACACACAAAACAAAAACACACACACACACACACACTCTCTCTCTCACACACTCTCTCACTCACTCACTCACTCACATTCACACACACAGACACACACCACACACACAACACACACACACATATTACACAACACTCACACACACACTCTCCTCTCCCTCTCACACACACAACACCACACACACCAACACACACTCCCTCTCACACCACACACATATACACATACACATACATACACACACACCCATATACACACAACCATACACACCACACACACACACATATACACACACAAACACACACACACAGCACACACACACACCAACATATAACACACAACACCTATACACACACACACACATACTGCCTGATTCCATTGTCGTTGACAATTTGGATCATGCCTTTTGACTTCTCATAAGTTTTAAAACGGGTTTTGCTCCCTTGTCTTTTGGATTGATTGATTGTGTGTTTTTATCATCATTTTCACACATCTATTCCTTTTTTTGCTCACAGCTGTTTTTTTTTTTTTTAGCCTTCAATTGTTAAGTTTACTTCTGGATTTTTTTTGGTTTTGTTTGAAGTGCAAGAATTATTTTTCCGCTTTTTATTTTTTTTCATTTTTATTAAAAAAAAACTATTTTTCCTAAAAACACACCCAAACAAAAAAAACATTTTCCTGGTTTAAACTTTTTATTTTTAAATATTTAATTTTTCCTAAAAAAAAAAAAAAAAATCTATTTTTCCTAACAAGAAAAAACACATCA
>JADLZN010009438.1:0-35000 GCA_018155175.1 Sinocyclocheilus anophthalmus | reverse complement strand
CTGTGTATCCTCGCCGCCTGTCGATAGAAAAACGAATCAGTGGGTCTTTAAACTAAAAACGCCGCTGGCAAGAAAATGGGCCTGGCTTCCCTCTAGAAGCCCTCGCTTTTTCTTTCCTTTCCAAAGTAAGAAGACTATAGAAAATACAGATGGCCCTTTTCAATTTAAAACCTTTTTTTGGGTGTGGAATCGTAGACAGGCCGTTCTAAAGGCAACAAATACCACAGTGGCCAGGGCAAAAAGTTGAGCTTTATTGTACAGGTAAAATAACATGACCAGAGTTGTGACTCTGGAGCACAAAAGCAGTGTTTAAGTCGCTGGGGGATATTTGTAGCAAAAGCCAAAAACACATTGTATGGGTCAAAATTATACATTTCTCTTTTGTGCCAAAAATTCATTATGATATTGAGTAAAGATCATGTTCCATGATGATATTTTGTAAATTTCCTACCGTAAGTACGTATATCAAAAGCTAATTTTTATTAGTAATATGCATTGCTAAAAAATTTATTTGGACAACTTTAAAGATGATTTTTCTCAATATTTAGATTTTTCTTGCACCCTCAGATTCCAGATATTCAAAAAAGTTGTATCTCGAACAAATATTGTCCCCCCCGATCCTAACAAAAACCATCCATCAATGTAAAGCTATTTTATTCTTATTTTTATGAAGCTCCAGGTTCCCATAACATAGAACGTTGAGATGCTATTTTTTAATTAGTAGTTTGATTTACAGTATTTTTCCTTCTCCCCTTAATTTTATGTGTCATTTTTTATTACTTTTTTATTTTCGTAAGGTAGACTAAAGCATTTTTTATTTTTTGCTTTGATAATATACTTAAAAAAATATAATTGGCTTCACAATAACATTTTATGTTCGAATTAGCCATTTTGTATTTTTGCCGTTTTCATTTTTGAATTTTTAGTTCGTTTTTTTGTCATTTTATTGTGTGTTTTTATTAATTTGTATTTTATTTGATAATACATACAAGTACAAATTGCTTCTCTATAACACCTTTGTGTAACTGTTTGCATATATTTAAATTAGTTTTATATATCTTTTTTTAAAATTTTTAATTTTTAGTCATTTTTGTTTGGGATTGTTCATTTTTTTATTACTTTGAATTATGTTTTTTTATTTAATTGATTTATTTTAGTTTGCTGTATTTTAAAACAAAAAAATAGAAATTGCCTTTACTATCAATTAAAACACTTTTTGTCTAACAGTATTTGCACTATATATTTATGTATTTGTGTAGAGCCTTACTGGTTGTTAGCCTTATATTTATTAATATTTTTGATAAACTTTTTATATTTTTTTATTTGTCATTTTAGGAAGGCTCCCCAGTTTTATAGTGTAATTTTGTTGTTTTTTTTTTTTTGACATTATTATTTAGTACTTTTTTACTTTTGTGTCGATTTTAGTTGTAGTACAATCAAAAAACTAAATGAAAATTGAGAAATGTGACTTTGAACAACTAGCTGAAATAAAAATATACTCTTTTTAAATAATATGGGGGTATTGGGAAAATGATTTCAGCTCGGTGTTTATTTTTGAGGGGAGTGCACTGACTGTTGTTTTCCCGCCCCTCCACCCTGGCTGTAAGTGTGTGCCCTCTTGTCGTCTGCCGCAAGACTCTGCTGATCTCTCCTGATTTCCTCCCTGCCGCTGGAGGAGGTTCTGACCATCATTCTCGCTCCCTCTCCGCCGACCTCGTCCTCTAACAAATCCTCCTGCGCGCAGGAGACTACGTTCCCCCCCTTCGGGCCGTACGCAAGAAGGTTTCATTCCCTCCAGCGAGGGCGACCACCATGACCCGCTTCCTCAACATCTAGCAGGTCCTTAAGAAATTCAGCGGAACAGGTAACTGACGACAAACGCTCAAACTGGTAACATCTGTCATTTGAAGTGGTCTAAAATGAAAAACAACATGACATTTTTCTATATGTTTTGATCAAATTTATTAACATTTTCCAGATCGGCCAAAGTGTGGTTTCACTTTATTAGGACAACCTAATATTAATGAAATGCATCATATTATTTAGTTTTGCCATGTGAGTTTTACTGTTTCGGTCTCTGCTTTAGTGAAATGTTCTGTGTTTGTGTTTTTCACAAGGACTGGTGGTCGAGAGACTTTGTGACCCGAATATTGTCTGTTGTTGGATTTTTCCGAGCTCAGCTCAGAGACAATCTGCCTCAAGGTACAACACACACACACACAACAACACAACCACACCACACACACACACTCACTCCACTCACACAACACACACAGAACACACACACAGACACACACACACACTCTCGACTCACTCAAACACAGACACACACACACATACACACAACGCCTTCACTCCAAACAAGACACCAGACACAGACCACACAACACACTCCCTTTGCACTCCCACATCCTTCACGACGTAGTCACTCACTCACTCACTCACAAAACACACTACACACAACACACACTCACTCCATCACAGTCATCACCCACAACAACACACACTCCTCCACTCCCTCACTCACTCATCACTGCACTTCAACTCAACACCACCAAGCCACACAGCGCCCACAGACACAGACACATACACACACACACAGACACAAACACAAACACACACACCTCCACACCCACGCACTCACACCACACACACACACCCACAACTCACGTCACTAACTCACTCACCTCCCACCTCCACTCCCGCACACACACACACACTCACACACCAGAGACACACATACACACACACAAACACACAAACATACACACTCACTCTCACACACACACTCACTCACTCACTCACACACACAGACACATACTCACACACACACACACAACTCACACACACACACACAATACTCACACAACACACACACACACACTCACATCGCACGGACATAGCACTCACTCACTCACTCACACACACATTCTCTCACACACACTCACACAGACACTCACACACACAGACTCACACACACACACACACACACACACACACACACACACACCCTCACACACAAGCGCACTCACCGGTCACATACTAACACCCCACACAACACACACACTCACACAGAGAAACAGGACTTGTCCCATAGCAACTTTGCATATCATTGCTCTTTTGTTGAGTTTGATTGCTTCTATTGTCATCATTTTTTAAGTCACTTTGGATAAAAGCGTCCGCTAAATGAACAAATGTAATGTAATAAAAAATCTCAGTGACATGCAAATGACACTAAATCAGACAAATGATTTTCATGATAGTGGTGCATGAACTAGGTCCTGTGATCCTTGTTTTTCCTCATGTGAACATGAAAGCTTGGAGCGTCTCTCTGTGTTCCCGGACCCTGAACGAACGTGCCGGCCGCTGTGTCCTGGCTCACGGTTTGTTCATGAACGCGGCGGAGCTGCAGCCGGATGGCTCTTACGTGGCTCTGGACACACACCAGCACGTGGCCATCCATCCCTCATCCATCCTGTTCCAGGCCAAACCCGCCTGCGTGGTTTTTAATGAGCTCCTGCACACGTCTCGCTGTTACATGAGGGATCTGTGTTTGGTGGACGCCGACTGGCTGCAGGAAGCCGCGCCGGAGTATTTCCGCCGGAAGCTGCGCGCGACCAAGAGTTAACACTGTTTCTGAAGACTACATGATGGAAAGAAAAAAGCCAAGCATTCCAACAGTTCATCTACTGATGCATATTGTGAAAAAACGGTCGGTTTTTTCACAATATGCATCAGTAGATGAACTGTTGGAGCGCTTTGCTTTTTTGAATTTGATATGCAACACGTTAGGCAGTTTTTGCCAAAGAGTTTTGCTTTGTTAACTTTTCTAGAAGTGAATGAGTCCTTTCTACTTGCTGTAAATCTTAAGATGTCACGCCTGTTTCTAGCTCTTTTACAAACTGCTGACGTCTGATTGAATGAAATTCAGGTTCACTTCCTCGAATGTCTGCATGTGTTTTTGTTCAGGTCAATGCATTTGTCATGAAACTTGACTAGTATGTTGAGTGTTTTGGGATCGAGTTTATCTCTGAATAAGTTCAGATTAATACAGATATGTGTGAATGAAGCTGGAGATCAGTATTGTGACGTCTGGGTCATATTTCATCTCAAAAAATATATTTTGCATAAAGCAAATTAAGCCTGTTGTTAATTTTGAGGCAGGGTTATTGTAGTTAACTAATACTAAAAGCACAGAAAAATAGTTACTTGAAATAAAATAAACATGAACTGAAATAAAATATTTAAAGGAAATTAGATGATAATTTCTCATAGTTTAACTTAATGTACTAAATTAACAAAAAACACAAAAAAACAGTAAATAAAAAAAGTTACTTGAAAAAAAAATCATTTCTGATTTAGTTTAATTTGAAGTCCTAAAATAACTAAAGCTGATGCACAAATAAAAATTAATAAAAACATATGCATTTTTTTTAAAATCACAAAATACAAAAAATGCACAGCTAAATTACAAAAACTAAAATTAAATTGAAAAATGTTACAAAACAAATTTAAATAGTTAATAAAAACTACAATAACATCTCATAATGATAATAAAGTAACACTGTTTTTAGGATCATTGTTGGATTATTTTCAACACAATTTTCTCCAAAACGTTATTTTAATGCAAAGAACTTTACATTTAAGCATTATTTCTTACATTACAGTAATGAGATGTATGTGAATTATGATTATGATTCAGTGCATGCCACGACTCTACTTTTATACTGAAGCGTGTCAATATTGAATGCGTTTAGCTGGTGATTCACAAACACAAGTGCTTAAACACAGACTGACTTCGGTTCTGTTCAGCTGGATTTGAATGCAGAATTCACCTAAAACCTGAAATAGTTTAGTTTTTTCTATTAAATTCTAGAATTCTGATCTGATCGATTCAGGAATCATTAGAAGACATATTAATGTAATGCATGCCACTCTAGTCTGGGGAACAAAAGCATATCAAATGCACATTAGCTTAACGAATTCTTCTATTTGCTTCACTTTGCAAATCATATCAAACCTATATGTATTCTTACATGTATATGACGATATATGTATGCAGTGCATGAAATAAGACGGATCAAATGTGATCACTCAGGTTTTTATGGTGCACACGATGTACCAGCAGTGCACATGTTTAGTATTAGTATCAAAACTTTCCATTACAGCATGAGCAGAGGAGGCTTTGCGCGATGCAACAGATTTACACAATGTGACTGATTCAAACCATTTTAATTCAGATGTTTACACTTTTGCATGTGCATTTTTAATCTATTTGAAAATAATGGGGTTTGGAAGAAAATAGGCATTTATTTGCAAGAATAAAAAGCCAGAGAAAGTGATTTGTGCCTCTTTGTTGACACACAAGATCTTGCAGAAAGATGACTGAACATCATTTTTAAACCAGGTTATGGTCACATACAAACAAACCGATATTATTTTAGTATCATTGAGATGCCGTTACAGTTTGTATTAATATTTTGAATATTTTTATTTTTATATTTTCATTTTAGTTAATTCTGTGATGTTTTGTTTGTTTTTTATTCAAGTTTCTTTAGTACAAGTTAAGGTGTCTGTCTATCAGTTCATGTTTTGTTTTTTTTTGGTTGTAGTTTTAGTTAACTATAATCCTGATACAGGCCACTGGTCTGACTATTTAGAAGTTTGTCACGGAATGAACATATTATATTATTGTAACTATTTTTAGTTCTGGCTGTTCATAATTCCAATCCATGTGGAGGTCAGAGAGCTGAAAGTGCAGTCGTGGATATCGTGGTAAATGTATCTTCTCACTGGTTTCACATGGTGTAGCTAAAATAAAATTAGCTACTTCCACAAATGAAGGCCTTAAAAAGCTCCTAAATCAGAGAAGCAAGTCTTAAATTCACAAAAGTTACATTAAATGTTGCATGCATTGCAAAAACTGGTTGGGTCTTCATGGGTTTCACATGTTGGGTAGCAAATAAAGGATTAGTGGGCTTACTTCCTGACACTCGGGGGGGGTGTTGAAAGGGCCTTAAAAAAGGTCCTGAAATCAGAGAAGCCAAGTCGGGTGCAATTCACAGAAATGTCATTGGGAAATGTTTGGCATGCATTGCAAGAAAATCCAAAATGCATGTTGTGGGATCCTTAGTCTAAAATATCTAAACATCCTGTAAAGGTGGTCAAGATGGGGGGCAGTGATAGGGCAAAATGAACGGGGGGGGGGGGGGTTTGTGTGAGGGGGGGGGGGTGGGGGGGAAGTCTTGGGTGTGGGGGGGGGGGGGGGGGGTGGGGTTCTTGAGGGAAACGTGGAACGAAGGCAGGATTAAGGTCCTGTGGTGTGATTGGTGTTATGCGGGGGGGTGGGGTTAAGTTGGGGGGAAAGGTCAGAAGACCTAGGTGTTCGGGGGGAGGGGTTGGGGTTTTGTGTGGTCTTTTGTGCTAGGGGGTTGTGGGGGATGCACAATATGGAGGGGGGGTGGGGTTTGACAGGAGAAGGGGGGGTATAATTTTGGTGGGGGTAAGGGGCTAGGTGTCGGGTGCGGGGGGGGGTCCCATGTCAGGGGCTGCTCTCGAGAGTGTTAGGTCCAACTATTGACACTGCCGGGGGGGGGGGCGGTGGCGTGAGACACCTTGGAAAGGTGTAAAAAGAGCTATAGGAGGTGGGATAATGTGTCGGATAAATTGGGGGGGCTGAATATGTTTATTGCTAGTTTGTGCTATTGTAGTGCATAATCAGGTTCCATATTGTTACCCTGACACAAATGATGGGTTGGTGTTACAGGGGGGGGGTAGGGGGGGGGGGGGTCGGGGGTTCACCGGGGGCAAAAAAAATGTACATTGGGGGTATTGGGGGGTGGCGAGGATGGTGGGGTAAGGGTCTGCTGAGCGTCGAGGGGCCACTCAGGGCGATGGGGGGGTGTTCGTGGACGAGGGGGTTGGGTGTAGTGAGGGCGGGTGGTGTTGGTCTCGCGGTGGTATGAAGGCCAGGATTGTGTATGGGGGGTAGGGTGGGGGGGGGTGGTGGGACGACGGGGGGGGGGGGGGGGGGGGGTGCGCAGCCGGGGTCTGCAGGGGGGGCGGGTGGGGGCCAGGTCGGGGAGGTAAGGGGGCAGGGGGTGGCAATGGGTAAACAAAGCGTCATGAAGTAAAAAGCAGCGAGTACGGTACACAGGCGCGAAATTAAAGACCCTGCAGCGGGGGGGGCGGACTACACATTGATTCGCTAAGGGACACGAGAGCGAGCGTTTGGGCAAAACCCAACGTATTGTATAGTCATATTGTGGAACCGTGTCGGTAGAGACACCCACTGGGTCGGGGCACACTGTCGTCGTGAGCGCTCGCACAGCAGGGTCCGTGGGCTTGGTTATGGGTGGGGGTGTAGCGGGGCGCTCTGGCGTAGTTTACGCAAGCGCCGGAAGTGGTCTCTCGCGCGTATACGTCACTCATTATTTACACAGTGCACAGTCATTGTAGGAACGACGGCTAATCAAAAGGGTGGGTGAGCTTTAGCTTGTGGTTTCCGGATTGTTGGCAACCACTTAAAACTGGAGGGAAAGAGGGGTTAACGTTCTCTCCGGAATCATCGGGAGTTGTGACGTTCCCGTATTCCCAACTTCTGAGCCTGCCTCGCCGAAGTCTATGTGATTGTTTCTTCGCTGGATATCAACAACCCTTAGCATAAACATACGGCGAGGCGTACACACCTCCCCACCGGATGCCGTTACGCGCACACAGCAGTGGACACAGTGGTGTATTTAGAGGTCAAGTATGATATAATACTGTTGTTGTTTTCTGGCACAAACCGATCGTTTCGTGGCTTAGGACATCAATGTGTCGTCACGAACCACATGGTTTAATTTGGATTTGTCTGCATGTCTTTTTTTACTCTCATAGATTTTGTTACCATTGCCCTGCATTATACGACTGACAGACTGCAAAGGCTGGAGTTAAAAATCACCGTTTGTGTTCTACTGCAAATAAACGTCACCTACATCTGGGAAATAAAAAACCAAACCAACAATGCGAAATAAAAGCATATAAACATCACATTTTCATTTTTTGGTGAACTATCCCTTTAAAGAATTGTGTTATAATAACCCACAAATACAACTCATTACATACACAATAAACACTTCAAAGACAGACATGTAGATGTTTGTGTCTGCAAAAAAGCCGTTTTCTTCGAATTTTTGAGGGATTATTATTTTAAATCCAATCATAACCTAGTATGCAATCAAAATGTATATAATACTAAGACTTAACTACATTTAAGGGTGGAATTGTTTATCAGAAATGTTTATTGCAACATCAAGACTAACTACAATCCCTTTTGTCGGTCTTGGAATTTATAGCATGCTTTTGAAATTCCTAGACTGACATGACCAGCATAGACTCTGCGTAAAATTTCATTTCATTCTGTAAACCTCCCTAATTCTCCAGAGCTGGGTTCTACTGGGTTAAAAAATGCTGAAAAAAACTAAGTTTTTGACAGCGGTGATCTCGTTTAAATACGGGAATCATGATAATTTTTGGAAAAGTGTTTGAATCCTACCGCAAATGTCTATACGGACCTCATCCATGAAGTTTTGGCCCCCACCACCCACGCAAAAGTCAAAAATCGTCTCCCTTCGTTTTGCTTCCGTTTGTTTCTGTAGTTTGTGGCGTAAAAAAGATATTCGTTTGTCTGCTATTTGGTTTGTTAGTATCACATATTTATTTTAGGTCATTCTCAGGTCACTACACACCCCCCCAAACCATCATGCACACCCACCCAAAAGCAAAACAGTAAACAAGACCCGAAAAAATAAGTCCGGTTAAAGGTTCATATAATCTAATGCATAAAAACAAAAAGTTATGTTGCATAAAATCGATAATAATTGGTGACAGTCATACCAAAAGGACTTTCTTTTGTGCGCTTTGTTTTGTAAAATATTAACAGGAGAAAAAAATAGTTTTAGGCGTGACACGGGAAAACACAATAAAAAAAAAACACAAAAAAACCAAACCCAATAAAAGCCCCCACAAAAACTAAAACAACGCTCCAAACTCACCCAAAATAGAATCTCAATCTTTAGGAGATCTTTGTAAAAAGCGGGTTGGGTGCCGTACCATTGTCGTTGGTGCTAGCTAAAAAAATACGTGTTAAATATTAGACATGTAATATCCGGGTCGTGAGAAAAAATAAACACCAGCCCCCACACACCTCCAAATTACCCCCACAGACCGTGTTTTGGTTTGCTGATCCCGAAAAACCGTGTGACATAGAGGAAATAATTGTGCCGTAAAAACAATTGTGCCGCCCTATTGGGTTATTTAAGATATTAAAATAATTTTAAGATGTTGAATTTTTTGAGTCACGCAGCCCCCCCCCCGCATACCAAGTCACCCGAAATAGTCTCGGTCGTTTGTGCTGGTTTGTGCCGGTAAAAGTTTCCAAGGGTTGAATAAAAACAAACAAGCGTAATTCACAGCAAACAACAATATGAACAAAAAACAATAAAAGACTTCATGGTCACATTAATACTCTCAAAAATATTAAACCTCACACCAATAAGAAAACAAATAACAAAAAAACTTTTTAAGGCGATGACCATCACTCCCAGCCCCCTACACTGCTCCAAATCACACCAACCCATAGCAACCTTACATCGTTATCTGCTAGATCGGTTTTGCTGGTAAAAATTGTGCCGGAATAGAGTTTTTTTTTTTTACCATACAGTTAAAGTAACAAGGTAAGATCCAAGAGTATCCTAGTTAAGTTACCTATCGACTGTTTCCAACTTATAACAGACACAGCGGATCACAGGATAAGTGGAATGTAACCAACTCCAAGGTAAATGTTTTTACTTGTTACTGTGTGTCATTACGTGAATAACAGTATATGTCATAAATAGACGCACCATAATATGTTTGCTGTATCTCTGTGTTTATACATACGTGTGTGTATTATATGCATGTATGTATGTGGAAACTCATGATTCAATGAATTGTCAAAATTATTTTACTTGTGAAACTGTATTAAAGTGTACTATAGGACATCCATTAACACAAATAATGGACTTTTAAAAACTTAAACTTAAAAACGGTTAATACTGACAAGCCATGCCACACTGTCTGTCTTCAAACCAAAAGTGCCACACAGAATAATAGATTTAAGTGCAAACTCCATCAAGCCTGACTTCCAGAAGAGCAGAAACAACTTCTCCAAACAGGAGTAGGAAAACATGGGTGTGTGGCTTACAACAAAAATACTTGTGAGATTACAAGTAAACAGTGCAATCAATCTTTTGTGTATAACACTGCATGTGGGCATATTTTGTTTTTTTCTGACACTCCTGTCACTCCACTTCTCAGGTCGTCATACATCTCCCAGACACATGGAGACCTCCTGCAGTAGGCCACATAATGTCCAAGAGCATCCTGGATTAAGCCTCCTTTGAAAGCAATGACTGCCCTTAAAGTAAATCTCTCTCCTTGGAGCATCAGATTGGAGGGAAATTCACTCAAAGGAAATTCTATGGAGTTGCTTCCCAGGTCAGTGTCAATCCACAGAAGTTCTCCTAGACTGTAACTGTGAGAAACTTTCCCTGCACAGAGCACTTTTCCTGATGTAGAGCCTGTCTTGAATGCAGAGGGACACTGTGATGGACTTTGGATTGGCCTGAGACAGGGGGACTCTGGAAGGTTAAGGCCTTCTTCCACTGCCATCTGAAGATAAGCGATGCCAGAAGCCTCCAATACAGCAACAGAAGTACAAACAAATGGTATTTCCCTTGTGACTTGTGTGCTGTGACTGCAATACTGTGAGGAGCACTGTTTTGTGAAGTAAACACATGCATGTTTTGTCACTGATTTTTCAATGATAGTGGAGATGTGGCACTGCGCGTCGATTTGGAGAGCACCAGACTTCAGTTGGACAGGTGTGAATATTCCACTTAGCAGCTCTGCCCTCTGTATGTAGGCCTGTGCATTCAGACCCTTTGTGGTGATGGTTTTCACTAGCTGGAGGAGGTTGTTGGAGTCCTCACCACAAACAATATTTGCAAATGTGACACTATCACAGAAAGCACAACATAAGCATTGACAAAAAGCATCAAATGCACATGTGTTCAGCACAGATATTCTTGATTTCCTGAGTTTAACAGGCTGTTGATTATTTCCATTTTTCAACAGTTCCACTTTCAGTCTTTTCCCCCTCACAGATGGATCTGCATGGAGCCATTCAGGACAAGGAGAGAGGTATGAATTCCTCTTTCTCTTTTTGGGTGGAAGAGCTAGGCCTCTCCAGTTTTCAACAGGGTCTTCATCTGTTGGATGGATGATTGTGACAATGTCAGACTTCCCAGAACAGGAAGCATCCATTTCTGGTTTTACACCTTCACTGCAAGTTATGGTTGGTAGAGGATTGGCTTCTTTGACGATCGCTGTTGCAACAGCTGCATCTTCTTCACCTTTTTCTTTACTTTTTTGTTTTGCAGAACAAATGCGCATGTTGCCTTCAATGAAGGACAGATGTCGAGCAATGAATCGATCCACCAGAATCGGCAAGTTTTCATGCTTGAAAAGGCCACGTTTAATGTTTTTGAATTCTGCTTCAGCATTGGCTGAACTTGCGATGATATTGGTGCTTCGGAAGTGAGGGATCATTACCCCTGTCCAGAGTGGTAAGTAGCTTGCAAGCCAGATTATATTGGGAATAATCTCAGGGAGGAAGTGCATATTATCATGATCTCCATAAGCCACAGCAAGTGACCTGCTTTCCTCACATATTTCTGTCACCCACTGCCGTAGGTCTGTCTGTGTTTGGTCACCCACCCACTGCGTTTGATCTGCTTTTTCCAGGTCCTCGCCCTCTACATCTGGAATGATGACACACTCTTCTGCAATTCGGGCTTTCAGGTATTTCTTGCGCCTTTCTGATATGAGGGGGACTCCAGAGCTGTCATTGCCCTCTGTTTCACTGAGAGCCACAACAGTAATGCTGCGTAGTAGCTCTCTAGCTTCGTCCATGGATTGTGACTTTAGAAGCTGTGCCATTGACCTCACAAAGAAATCTTTAACGCGATGTGCTTTTTTCTTCAAGCAGTCCCACTGGCAGATCATCTTGATGCAGTGTGCAACATCAACCCGAACAAAACAAGGTGGCACTTTTGCAGACTGATTACCAAGTAAGACGCCACAACACACATTAATGTAGGTCTTCAGATCAGGATGAGGAGTAAAAGCTTTGACCAAAGCTCCGAGCAAAGCCAGTGAAAAGTCACTTACAACCTCTTTTGGAGTTGGTGCACCTGCACGTATCCATTCTGTCAGCCAATGTGTTATTGCATTAACATCATGTCTCTCTGACAGCATTTGCACGACTGGGACACTTGAGCTCTCATTACCTGCCAGAACGCCCTGATATAAGAAGACATGGCCAGATGTGCCATTTGGTCTCTGTAGTTTCCTCACTACTGAGCCAGTTGCATCAAAACTCACAGTGGGGTTAGTAGATGTCTTTGATAATGACTTGTACATATACATTTGTGTTTGACTCCAATAGTGACAGAAAAACTTGTCCAATCCAATGTCTTTAATGCTACCACTGTGAGGTGCGCTGTATTTTAACATCTGCAGTGACAAAATAGGATCCTTGTCATCTAATTCTAAGGCATTTCTCTCTTGCATTGCTTTGCGCAGGGTGGCCAAAATAGGCTGATGGCTTGGCTCAGGATCTCCAAAATCCATCAGCTTTGTTGCCTCCGGTGCCCTCCATACATGGGGTTCCATTCTATCCTCACACAGTTCTTTGGATATCTGCACACGCACGTTACCAGAGATCGGACGCTTGGAACAGCCAGTGTGCAGGGAGTCATCTGTGTTATTAATGAAACACTTTAGCACCATTGGGCTGTTCATTTCAGGCTCTCTGTCACGTTTTATGTGAATGTGGCCATGACACTCCTTACACTTGCCTCTGATTTCTATATATTTCTCTGTGGCTGATGGATAGACCTTGGCTCTTTTAAAGGCAAATGTGCAGGGGCTTTTCACTTCTTGCCAAATGTGGTGATTTATCACATGCGTCCAGATGCCAGGCTTCAAAATTGTGTATTCCCTTTTTTGTGTTTTAGAGAACTTGTTTTTGTATTGAACTGTTTCAGGCATAAATTCAATCCATTTCTGAAATGGAACTTCAAGATCAAAAGTCCAGCAATCTTTTGGTCTGGGGGAAAGGGACCCTGGCTCAAAATCAGTGTCATCACTACTGCCACTTGTTTCATTATCACTTTCATGAGTAAACCCTAAAGCAGTCCAGATGTTGTGTCGGTTTATTTAACAAAAGTGTATAGAGCCTTTGCGGTGATCTTGTTCTCTAGCTGCTTACTAAGCTCTGTCCAGATGTTCTGATTAGGAGTAGCTATGTTGCCATTTTTGACTATGGCCTCTTTTGATGAACACAGGACTGTGAAAATAAAATCCCTGTCGACTGCTGGTTTCTTGGGCATCTGGCATAAGCAAAACATAATTACTCACTTAAATAATCCTGACTCCAAAAATGTCATGTATAGTATAAACCTGCATTACTTTATTGGTCCAAATATAAGGATCATATAGTAGTAATATATAAGGACGTTATATCTTATATTACTAACAATATGGTAATGTTGATCCCTTAAAGCACAACTTATTCTAAAAACTAACATGGGTCATATGTGCAACTGTAGTTGGCATTTATTTGCTAGTGATATGAGTGATATAAGTATTAGCAATGAGTTTTCTGTTCAATAAACATTGACAATCTTAGCGCAATTGAATGCTGTACCGTTGTTCTTGAAGTTACCCATACAAGAATTAACCATTGTTTTAGTATAGTAAAAGTGTAGTTACCAAAGTTTTTTTTATTATTTGGCATATTCATTACCATTTGTATAAAAGTTTTACTACAAATATCATGGTTAAACAATGGTTAGTGTAACAAAACCATGGTTAATTTGTGGTTACCATAGTTTGTTATTTGTAGTAACACCATGGTTAATTTTCATAAGGGTAACTAATAATATTGTGAACTGACACTGTTAAAACATTGTACTTACAGTTACAAACTCAAATTTCTGGTCAATGTATCAACTTTTCCTCTAACTCAATTTCCACAAGAGCATCTTGAACAGAAGTGTCACCTCGTGGTGGGAATGGTGAGTTCAATGATCCTAGTTGGTGGTAAAAATAAGTTGCATCAGGTGAGAAAAGGGCGCTGAAGTTACACACAGCTACGCCTGATGGCGCTCGCGGCACAAACCCTTTTTATGAAAAAGTGCAAACAAGATCGGACAGCAGATGAATATCGATATTCTTTCATAAACATCACAATGACTGCAAAACACATTGTAAATATTGTTGTTCTAATAAAACATCACTACCTCCACAATTTGGAAAATATTATAAAGCGCGGAACCCAAATAAAATGCTAATAGCAAAAGAAAAGCAGCACAAAGAAAATTGGTTACGGCACAACACCCACAAAGAAGCACTAACAATTGAACTAAGTTTTGGGTGAGTTTGAGAAGGCGTGCTAGGGAGGGCGGGTGACGTCATCCGCCTAAATATCATGTTAATATTTAAAACAAAGCGCACAAACGAAACTGTTTATTTAAAACCGGGCACAAACCAGCCAAACGAAGCACAACAAACGAAGGACTAATTGCGGGTGAATTGGAGCAGTGGGGTGGCTGAGTGACCGAGAATACCTTTAAAATAAATATGATATCTAACAACCAAGCACACAACACGAAATTTTTTACAGCAACCCGCACAACGGCGCCAAACGTTGAGACTATTTTGCTGACGTTTTGCTTTGGGTGGGGGGCCAACTTCACGGAGGTCGTATACTGTCAGCAAAAACCTGTCCATGGGCTTTTTTGATTGCTTTCAGTTTAAGTGCCAGGGGTGTGTTGCCAGGTATTGATACTAAAACAAACAAAAAAATAAAAGTAAACCGAATTTATTTATTTTAATGAGAACTTAGTTTAGTACTCGCATGCTGTGACAGCCGCTTTCTGTACGTGTGCACTCAGAAAACCGTATATCAGAAGTTTAAAACGCATGATTTCAGCGCGATAAACGTGTTAATCAGAACCAAAACAGATGTTTTTATCAGGTGCGAGCTGTAATGGAGCAGGAAAAGGGGGCGGGGAGCAGCAGCTCATTTGCATTTAAAGAGACAGACACGAAAACAGCCTGTTTCTGCTTCCACTCAAAATAGGCATTTTCAAAATGATATAAATTATCTGTGGAGTATTTTGAGCTGAAACTTCACAGACACATTCTGGGGACACCTGAGACTTATATTACATATTGTAAAAAGGGGCATAATATGTCTCCTTTAGCTTGCCGCCCGCTCCCTCACTCACACTCTCTCAAGCCTCGTTCACCTGCTGCCAGCGTCTCGCAGCGAGTCATTGTCTACCGGGACGCTAAACTCTTGCAAACGTTCTAAACTGAATTATACATGTCATGCAAGCATTCATACGAGGAGTTTAACAGCAAATTAGTCATTCAAAGAACAAATTTTAGTTTAGAACATGAAAAAGTTTACCGAGGTCCGGACCTCGGTGGCCTCATACATTTCCTACCGTAAATATATCAAAACTTAATTTTTGATTATTGATATGCATGGCTAAGAACTTCATTTGAACAACTTTAAAGGCGATTTTCTCAATATTTAGATTTTTTGCACCCTCATATTTCCAAATAGTTGTATCTCAACCAAATATTGCCTATCCTAACAAACCATACATCACCGGAGAGCTTATTTAGTCTGATGTATACATCTCAATTAAAAAAATGGACTCTTATGACAGGTTTTGTGGTCCAGGGTCACATATATTATTATTCCACATAACACGGGGATTTCAGTGACAGTGATGGGACTTTTTTCATCATATTATGTCAAACAAAAGCTCTCTCTCTCTCTCTCTCTCTCTCTCTGTCTTTTTACGACATGCTGATGTGTAATCAGAGTACAAAAATAGATAATAGAAACTGTTCTATTACAATGGCCCCCACTGGCACAAGAATGGCGAGACGCTCGATGGACACGCCCCCCGGCGATCAGACCACGCCCCCGACGCTTTTCCACGTCGCCCGCCCAACGGTTGAGGCAGGGGAGGCTGCGCGCGCTCCTGCAAAGGCCGGGAAAAAATGGCGGCGCCCGTCTTGCGAGTGTCCACCCCTCGCTGGGAGCGGACAGTCCGGCTGCTCGTGTGCCTCTCAGGAATCCTGTTATCCCTGTACGCTTTCCACGTGGAGAGGGAAAAAACCCGCGACGCCAACTACCGCGCGGTGTGCGACCTGAGCAGCTCCATCAGCTGCTCCAAAGTCTTCACGTCCAGGTGAGAGAGAGTGTCAAAACCTAGCGAGTCCCCTAGCTAGTCAACGCCTGCAGCTGTCAGAGGCGCCTCGAGCGTTCAAAAACCAGGGGTTGACCCCTTTTGGATGCTTTAGGACGTTCCAGTCTCGTTCCAGAGTTCCACTGCGCTTTTGACGATCTGAAAGTGCTGTCTAGTTAGGGAGCTCCCTAGGTTTTGACACACAGCCGGAGAGTCGCTCCGGGCCGCTGAGTCTGACTGAAAAGGTGATAAAATATAATATCCGTCTCACATTTATAGTCTTTTCTAGAAACGCCTTTTGGGTTGACACACATAGAGACATACATATGAATTAAATGACGTAATTTTAAAGCTGCTTTTGTCTTGTGAGCAGAAACACAGTGCGATAGCCGCTAATGCTAACAGTGCTAATGAGCCGTATACTAATATAATTTCATGTTCATTTATTTTCTAATGTACTGGACTTGATTGCGGTCTTGAGGTGAAATCAAAGCCACTCGTTTAGTAGCATCTTCAGCTGACAGCACATCCCTTATGTGAGTACAACAGGCTGTTTCATAGCTGTCAGATTATGTAGTTTTCTGAATATGACATTTAGCAGACCCTTTAAATGCAGGAGTTAACTCGTGTTACTGTGTTTGAGGCTGAGAGGTGAGCTGGAGGAGGGAATTCATTGAGCTTGATCAGGGTTCAACTTTGTTTTAGTAACCTTTGAAATCAGAGTGGTTTGTTTGAGATCTCAGTTCCTGATTTTATTACTGAAGGATCCACCCTTACACATCATCAAACCATTAATAGAGTAATTTAGTAATTGTGTAATGCTCAAATTATCCTGGTAAGAATATATATATATATACACTGACACACACACACACACACACACACACACACACACTGACACACACACACACTGACACACACACACACACACACACTATCTCACTCACACACACACACACACACTGACACACACACACACACTGACCCACACAGCGACACACACGACCCACACACACACACCACCTGACACACACACACCCACGACACACAACACACACACAACACTTACACCACACACACACACACACACCACACACACCACACCTGACTCCACACACACACCACACTGAGCACACACACACACACACACACACACACTGACCCCCACACACCCACAGGCCTACCACACACTGACACACACACACACACACACACACACACACTGCACACACACACACCACACACACACCCTGACCACACACACCACACACTGACCACACACACACACACACACACACACACCACACACACTCAATACACACACACACACACAAACAAAAAACACACACACACACACCCACTGCCCACATACACACACACACTGACACACACACACCCACACACACCACACCACACCCAACCTGTACACACACACACACACACACTTGACACCAACCCACACTGCACACCCACACACTTACACACACGCACCACGACCCCACAGGCACAGAGCCACACACTGACACACACACGTTTGTGTTTAAATACATATTCATACACTAAATGTTCATTTAAAATGTATATACTTATGAATCTATGTATTAATTTTACTGTACTTCATTTAATGTGTATATGTTTTATTATAGCTTCATATCAACACACTATATATAATATATGTATTGTGTGTGCGTGTGCCTTTTTATATATTTATATGCCCCACATATATTAAAATATATATATTTGTACTTATATTAACACTATATATTAACTAGTTTGTGGACTATATACACGAAATGTTATTTACTGTATATACTTATTGAATATATGTAGTTAAGTTACTGTACTAATTTAATGTGTATATGTATTTATATATATTCATATGCACACACTAAACATATAGATATATATATATGTGTGTGTGTGTCAGATATTTTTAATATTATATACAACCAAATCTTGGTGAATATATATCTTTACTTCTATTATACACTATATATTAACTAGTGTGTGGACTATATACACTAAATGTTCATTTAAATGTATAAAGCTAGTGAATATATTCAGATAATGTAGTGTAATTAATTTATAATAATGTAAACAAACAACAATAATAAAGGTCCAGTTTCTGGATTGCTTTTGTTTATTAAATAACTTTTTTCCCTCTCTTGATTGAGCAATAACAAGACCACTTCTTTCATGCAACTTGTTGTTGAATTAAAGCGCTTAGAGGGGAAAAAGATGCTGATATGTTTTTCTGGACAGTCATGTGAAGTTCACTCACTTTCAGGAGAACTTCATTTGAAGTAGCGCTGATGGAAAACAAATCACATGCTTACTGAGATCTTATCAGAGCAGATCAGCTGTCCTAAGGGATGATTTCTGATATTTTTATGCAGTTCTGTCTGTCGCATATTGAGATGACATGATGCAGACGGATGCAGATCTGGTCTAGAGTCTCCCACTTTATCTGTGAATCTGTAGATGTGCCCACTTATCATGAAATAAATAGGCCAGCATCATATATCACGCTCACTTATGTCATCACGTAGATAAAGAGGCTATGCGTTTGCATGTTTGAGTCTATCGAATTGCTTCAGAAAGCTGCTGATTGTGTTGTTTGCTCACAGCAGGCCGTCTGCAGGGAAAACAACCAAACTTAACTCCAGCCGGGTGAAGGTTTTCAGAAGCATTACGTAATCAGGCTTAAGGTCTCGCTCTTAAAGGGAGCCAACTTTTATAAGACTTTTCAGACAGCTTGAGGTGGCACTCTTAAAAATAACGGTGCGATCACGATGCCCAGAAGACCTTTTGGTCTAAATGGTTTCCATAAAGAACCTTCAACATCTGAGAACCTTTCTTGTTTTACAAAAGCTTCTTTGTCGTGAAAAGAAGGTTCTTCAGATTATAAAGTTAAGAAGAGATTGTTCTTTAAAGAACCTTTGACTGTGGTTCTTTGTGGAACCAAAAATGGCATCGCTGTGAAGAACCTTTTAAGCACCTTTATTTTTAAGAGTGTGTTTGAGGTCTTTTTGCTATGGGTTTTGCCTCTAATTCGGTTGTGAACGGTCTCTCCATTGGGAAACCGCACTGTACTGATCATTGAGTCTTGACTCCGCTGCTTTCTAAAAGTTTGTGAAAGTGTTTTCTGCCCTGTGGAGGTGAGAGACGTTATTTTGTGCTGTAAAACATAAGGGAGTGTTGGTTTGCATATCTCATTTCAATGACTGGAAAACAGTATTATTTTGGTGCGTGTATTGGTATCAGAAATTGTATGTAGTACATCATTACAGAAGAGCAACAGTCTGGTTCTGGAAGTAAATATCCCATTTATTTTCTCCATAAAAGTTTTTATCAATAATGTTTACAGACAGGTCTACAATGAGCACCAAGGCCATTCTGTCACTGATGTAGAAACCATAAATTAGAGTGATTTTAATATTCTGAAATCATATTCCATAAACCAAATTCCACATTACCCATAATCCTGCACAGAGATTTACCAATCAGTGCATTCGCTGTTAACGTGGGAATGAAAATCACCTCTCAAACTAGTTTTATACATACTGATTATTGTATGCTATATATTTGTTGTTTTTGTATTGCATGGTTTCATATTATTGTTTTCCTTTTTTGATTGTTTATATGTATTCTGTTGTTTATTGTTTCATGTATCAATGGTTTTATATTTTACAGTGTGTGGTTTAATGACACATTCGTTATCCTTTTTAAATCTAATTTGCATACTTTTGTTTTCTAATCAACATTGTAATGTTGTGATTCATCTATGAGAGGGTTGGTTTAGTTGAAGGCTTTCAACTAGTTAAGGAATTTTTATACTTATTGTTCTAGTTATTCTCTCCCGGTGCTTCAGTTGTTTTTTTCAGTTGCATGTGTTGTGAGTACCATATATGTTTCTCATAAAAGTGAGTGCATGTCTGGAATGCAGATTTTACTTGCTAGTAATCATGCGTCCTTGTGTTTTTGTCGTGTTGGATACACTACACTCTTGAAAATAAAGGTTTCAAAAGGAGTTTTTTGCAGCAGCATCATAGAAGAACCATTTTTGGGATCCCTAAATAACCTTTTGACCATTTTTCTTAGTGTAAAGGACATTTTAATAATCTAAAGAACCATTTTCCACAATAAAGAACCTTTTGTGAAATGGAAAGTTTCCACATATGTTAAAGGTTCTGTCACTGTGTCAATTTGGCATTCAAAAGCCAAACAAGCTTTAATATGAATGCTCATTGGAGTGCAGTTTGCATACTATAAACAATTGTCTAACATGCATTCTAAAGAAAATACAAATGTCGTGTGTTTGTTTTACTTCTGTCATTGAAAGAACGCTGTTCAGTTTTGCTTGTTAAGACAAACTGCTGCTTCTTTAATTGAACTGTAGCTAGTGAAAAATAGTGAACACATAATAAAGAAAATATGAATACAAGGACCTGAAGTTGCGATGCAATATTGAATCATGATTGTACTTGCATTATCATTTATGTAGCACACATATGTTTTCTGAGCAGAAATGCTTTCATTGGGAACGCTGGGACATATGGTGGAGATCGGGCTTGACCTCAGGAGTTTGGCAGCATTACATCTTTGTCAAATGCATTGGCAGGAAGTTATGAAACGGAAGCTGCTCTCCAGTGTTGGGTTACACACCTTTTTCCTCTTCAGGGTTAGCTAATAGAAAAGGTTTCAGGCTTTTCAAACACTTAGAGACTGATGTAGGAGTCAGATTCCAGCTCTATATGAACCGTAACTGGAATCCAGTCATTGCGTTCAAGTTTACTCATGGCAAAGCAATGGATTGAATGTTTAGCAAATGAACCATAATTGTCCATTTAGTTCTATATTTGACTGTTTAATGCTGAATTGTGTCCAGTTTTGTGATTGTCAGCCATAATTAAGGCCTAAAAAATGCCTTTTAAGATACTTTGTTTTGGCAGATTTCTTTGCAGAAAATGCATTGAGCTCTGTCAGTAAAAAAAATGAATGCAAGATGATTGACAAGAGAAATGTTAGTTATATACTAGATGTTATTTTAATATAAAAAAATATCAAACGTTAATGTAATTAACATGCCGTATTTTATGTGTGCTGTTTATGTACATATGCTGGAATTGGATGTGACTGGAAACCACCACATTTCTCCTTTGTTAGTATAATTTCAAACAATTTGGGTCAGAAATCTCCGTTCGCACTGATAAAAGGAAACTGTGCTTTTTATATGCTGCTGTCTTGATCATTGTATGATTTGATTTTAGGCCAAATATTCTGTCATAATAATGTGCTTGTATTCCCTCGAGAAACCCAGAGCGCTCCCACATGATATTAGTATTTATTTTTAGTTCCAGTCTTTCATGTTGTTTGATTTCTGCTACTTTACTGTTTTTCTCTGTTTGTGTTTTCATCTTTTCTGTAGATGGGGTCGAGGATTTGGACTGTTGGGAAGCATTTTTGGGAACGACAGTGCAGTAAACCAGTCAAACAGTGTCTATGGAATCTTGTTTTATATCCTTCAGCTGTTACTAGGTAAGAACACCATCAACCGCATTGATCTGCAGATTATGAAATTTTTACAATAACAGGTTCTTTCTATGGATGCAACAGTACAGAAAGTATGGCAGATATAAATATCAATTTATGGCCAAAATCTTGATATTACAAGTCCGATGAATGGCTTTGGTCATTGTGTGCATAATTTTTTTTACTGTCTATTTTGCATCAAGTTCAACTTCCATTTTATTTCCGATTGTGATTTTCTCAAACTGCTTGATTTTCTATATCGTTGCAAAATGTGAACTTTGAGACGATTTGAATTGTTATAAGCTCTGTACTAGAGCGCGACCGATATGGTTTTTTTTGGGCCGATACCAATATTAGGGAGTAAAAAAAAGCCGAACGATATATCGGCAGATTCTTTGTGTATATTCTAGTACAGTACCAGTCAAAAGTTTTTCCACTTTCCATTCCTGTGTCCAAACTTTTGACTGGTACTATAAATAGAATACAGTATATACATAAACAGAATATATATACATAAAACACATTTTTTGCAATGATCACTCAAAAATGTGGTGATGAAGCCCTTATAATGACGTGACCGAGATACGTAATGGAGGCAGGGCATTTAACAAATTAACAATAAACTTTATTATCCAAAATGAGTCGGACATCAGTGCACTGAACAGTAAAGTTTAAGTTTATTAAACTTGAATTCAATTCAATTCAACTTTATTCCTTTGAAGTTTATTTAACTTCGGAACATTCATTCACGGATTTGCGCTACTGTCTTCACACACAGGCGAAGCTTACTTGTGAAGTGTGACATAATATACCTCTGTAAATAAATACAATATAAATTCACGTCTCGCGCACTTTAATGCCCTTTGGCTGTAACGTGTACTTTCCCTTGGAACTGGAATCATGGCGAAATATCATGTGAAGTCCACTTCGCAGAGCACTTACGGTCGAATAAGACCAACGTTTGAATGCTGCCTGAACAAGAGACCTCCTTAATGAAGTGAAAGTGTTGGCTGGTGTCACTATTTCGCGAACGCGGCAGCCGATCTCCACCAAATTCGGTTGATCTCTTCAGCTTGAGGAGCCCTCTCGAACGCCACCCTCTGTGCGTCGGTCCCACGCACCCTCACCCACGTACATTCGATTCGCGTTCGAGAGGTTTCCTCGAGCTGAAGGGATCCCCCGAATTTGGTGCGGATTCGCCACGCCGTTACGGAGATATAGCCGTTCAAGGTTTCAATGGTTTTCCATAGACTTAAGCTTTAAAGCGTTTCATCCAGGTCGCCAGTAACAAACAATGGAGCGTGCTCTGCTGGACAAACTAAGTAATTACACAACTCAGAAGCATTTAATCTGCGTTATAAGTTCTGTAAAAAAAAAAAAGTTCCTATCACGGCATATTTGCCGAAATACGATATATCGGCAACTGGCTCATATCGGCCGATAATATCAGCAAAACTATACATCGGTCGGGCTCTACTCTGTACAAATAAATTTACCTTGAAGATTTTGGCTTTCGACAATTATGAAAACTGATAATTGAGTTACAGTTCAGATAAAATTATTGTTTAGTAGTTTTCAGCAGGTTGTGAAAGTGCACTACAAGTTAGTTGATCTTAATTATTTTGATTTCATGCATTTTAGTTTTCTTGTTCTATATTATTTATTTAAATATCTCTGAATATTTTTTGTTTTTTAACTGTTCTCAGTATTATTATATATAGAATTATATTTAAAGTTCACATAAATCTATTGTTTATTTATTTATTTAGAAAATTCAGTAAATGGGTGATGTTAGCAAAGTCCCTAAATAATGGTGTTAAATAATCCTGATCTCAATAAGCTTGATTATGATTTTTGCGTAACACAAGAACACACATGGTGTCTACAGCCTCTCAATCTACATGTACTACTGTGGGAATTGTTAAAACTTTTAGCTGATATAATTTCTGTCTCCATCTAGGTTTATTTGAGAAATATTTGATAGTTCACATTAATTTGTGCAGTGTCTGCCATTAGCCAGAGATGAATATTAACACGCATTATTTCCTGAGACGGATACTGTTAGGGACGTGTGAGCGTGTCCGGTTATAGTAGGAACATTACTGTCTGTAATCTAAAGCGGCCTCACAGGCCTCTGAATTATTACCCTCACTTGTTCTTGTCTGTCATCGCTGACAGCTGAAATCTCTTAGCATTTCAGTGCGATAAGGCACAGGTCAAACATTCACAACCTTAGCTTAACCCCATGAATCTCGTGTCTCCGGACAGCATTTGAGTTACTGCTGTATCAGTTTCTATTATGTTTTTCATTCCCTTTGTCTGGGTTATTATTGTTAAATATAATTATACTAAAAACTTTTTTTCCCCAATTTAAATAAAGCTAAAATAAAATATCAATATTAGATGAAAAACAAGCGAAATGAACAATGAGAAACATTGTCTTGGGCAACTAAATTGAAGCACTAGACTTACTAACTTGGAAATAAAAAATCACTAACTGGACACTGAAAGCAATATAAAGTAAGCATAAATCGACAAAAATAAAACATTACAAAAAACAATAAAGAGTACTAATAATTACACTTAATTAAATAAAAACGGAAAAATATGAAAATAAACATAATCAAAATACTAATAAAAACTAGATTCGCATTTATAAATTATGGTGCATTGCTTTTTCTAAGTTTTAAAAAAATATATTTTTTACTTATATATTATATTTTTTAAAAGTAATAGTATAGTAATCAATATAGTAAAGACTATTAGGAAAATCCAACAATTAAACAACATCCTCACACATTACAGCTAATGAAATATGGGAGAAAATATGCTTAATTGTCATGTAAATGATGGGGATGATAGTACAATTATCTTTTTGTTTTTGATGAAAGGTAATACAGAAATAACTACAACCTGAAATGGCATAAATTTTTAATAGTCCTGATAATTCAGCACATTACTTTCAATGCTTATTTCTGTAATGCTAATAAAATATTTTGCTTAAATGTTGAAGCATTTATAAATAATACTAGCATTTGATGTACTACTTTTATTCTGATTTAAATGAAAATTATTGTATTAGTAGTAGTAGCAGTAGTAGCAGTAATAGAAGTAGCAGTAGTTTTGATACTACTGTGTTACAGAAATGAGAATTTCACCTTTGAAGGAAAAAAAACCCCTCACAATTTGGGGGAAATGTGCTTATTTGTCATGAAAATGACAAAAGAAAAAAAATCTAAATAAAAATGTAGAGGAACTAGTCAACCTCACTAATAGGTTTGACTAGTCGACTATCCTGACCCATTCCTGCACGCATGTCTGTCTCATAATTTCCTTGCTGACTCAAGTTCTCCTGCATGTTTGGCTCTGCTGATCTGTCCTCAGGTTCATTGTGCTTCTAAAACTGGACACAGTCAAGTCTTTCTTCACACTATTGCAGCACATTTGCATAATGCTAGCGTGCAGTTCGCTCTCGGAGTGATGGACTTCCTGTAAACTGTTTTACATTTTACTGTGCAGTTTCTTCGCTAATTTCCTTATAGATGCGTGAATGAATGGACAGACTGTTGACTCAATGGCTCTGGTCTTTCATAAACCTAGTGAGCTGCCTTCTAAGGTGGCAATTTAAGATGTCATTGTTGCACTTCTAATGTGATATGGCAAATAAGATCATATGGTGTCAGTCCAAAATTCTGTGTTTTTCTGAATTCCGTTTTAAGCAAAGATACTACAGACAAAACCATAGTTTTTTTCATACACTGGTCAATTTTGAGATTTTGCTTCCATAAAATGTCTTCTTTCAGACAAGTGGAAAGAAAACATCCAAAATACACATTTAAGTGTTTATTTCATTACACATAATAAGGTTTTTTACAATTACAATACGTATCTTTAAAAAGTTTTTTCTCTACTTCAGCTGCACTTACATACACCAAAACTTAGAGATTTATTCCTATCTATATTCTGAAGGTATTTATAGAAGGGTTTGTTCATATATCATTCACAATGATTTATATAACATTTTATTCCTAAAAACATTTTTTTAACGAAATGGACCGAATTTTGAACCTGAGTTATACATGTTAAGACTTCTGTTCGGAATGTATTCAAATTAGTGCTCTTTAATTATCCGATGCCCTCATTTGCCAACTTTAAGCATAACATTTCGAAAAACCTGTTAATGCAAAACAGGATTGTTTAATGGATTAATCAAACTGGGAAAGGATTGGCGTTATCTATTAGTTGAAACGTACCCTGTTCACCTTTAATGATTAATACTTTTAAAGTAAATAGGACCCTATTAAATCTTGCTTGTGTGCTGTATATAGATATGCATGTAGTATGTGTGTGTGTGTGTGTGTGTGTGTGCCGGGTGTGTGTGTATATGTGTTAGGCTGTCAGTCGATTAACATTTTTCATCTTATTAATTACAGGGTGCTGTAATTAATAAGATGAAACTAAATTTGGCTGTGAAAATACCCCCAAAAGATAATTTCAATCTATTATTGTGTTAAATGTTTAGGCTACAATGGCCTAACATAAAGTATGGAACATAAAAAAAAAGATAATTTGAGAAACATCTCAGTACTTTTTGTTCATGCAATGAAAGTCACTAGTGACCAAAACAGCTTAAGTTACCAACAGTATTCAAAATACCTTATTTTATGTGCAAAAGAAAGTAAATCATTCAGGTTTGAAACAACATGACAGAATTTATTTATTTATTTTTGGTGAACTATCCCTTTAAAGTTTTTTGTTTGTTTATTTATTTATTTTATAAATGAAATGATACTCTAAAAAACTAAAATTGCCAGCAGGTGGCGTTAAATGTCTTTGAGTCGATTCGTTCAAACGGCTGATTCATTCAGGAAATCAGTAAACGGCTCACTTTATGAATGGGCCATTGAATCATTGATTCACACGATTCGTTCAAAACGTGGATTCATTCAGAAACAAAACACCTCGGTGTCGCGAGATGCGAAACATCGCTGGGGCTTTAGAGGAATATTTTCTTTGGCAAAATTGAACAAAACGCACAATATTGTGTTTAAATTTTGCACAATATTAACTTCTTATGTACTGAACTGTTGTATAAAATCACATTTGCACTTGTGTTCTTTGTGACAAAAACAGCACTTGTGTGATATTTCTCTCGCTGCTGGTGTGATGTCGCTTATCATATGATATAAATATGAAACAAAAACGGGCATTTTTTTCCCCAATATCTTGAACTTTAGGGCATAACTGCATTTATGGAGTTGATGCCCTGCATCATATTTGTCGACAGTCAACTGTATGAAATGTAAGATAACGTACAGGCCTGGATGCGCCGGCGGGGCCAGTGCATTAACTGCGTTAAAATATTTTAATCGTGTTATTTTTTCATAATTAATTAAGTTAACACGTTAAACTGACAGCCCTAATATACAGTATATTAATATTATTCTATATAACCATAAATATAAATTATCTTATCACCTTCCATTTAATTTAGACGGGGTCTTTAAAGGCTGCTGTCTGCACACTAGGTTTTGGAACAGATCCCATCTGTCTAGCCTTGAACCAACAGACACTTGAAGCTGTTTTTAATTTCTGAAACCTTGCCGTATCCCTCATTTATGTTATTTATCTCCATGACCCGAATCTCAGATAGTTCTGTCCTTGTCTGCACTGTTATGTGTGTGTGATCTGTTTGTAGTGCTCTGCCCTAATGAAATTTCATGACTATGAATAGCAAGACTGTGCCAGCGTGTGTTGAATGCCCTCTGTTCTGGAGAAATGCTCCCTTTTCTGAAGGGCTCGAGTGAGTGATGAGTAGGGGAAAGGTCAAGCCTCAGATGTGCCCCGCCCCCTTGCAAACCACACCCACTTTAAAATGCATAAACTCTATGTCTAAGGCACCTGCCTTTTTAAAGCAGCATCCTAACTGCAAGTGTAACCTGGATTTGGAACACTACATAGGCAGCATCTCTCTGTGCTACAGAAATAGAAATAGCCTGTGGCAATATAGGTGTCAGTCTACAGTATTCATTGTTTTGCCATTATTCAGTGACAAGTGAATGACAAACAGTGAAGGAGTTGAGTAGGTTTTGGTTGGATTTTCTTGTTATACACTGGAAAATCTGAATTTCAGAGTGATTTATAATATGTAGTTCCACATTCGAATGCAAAAACGTGAGGTGTAGGCATGTCGAATTTCGGTGTGTGTCAGGGCAAGGACGTAGTACAAATATGCGGGACTGAGCTCACCCAGCCGTCACACAGAACGACGATATGGTCGCTCAGTTTCTACAGGGCTCTATCACACCATCAGCACTCGTTCAGTGCTCAGGAGACAAAGGAGCCGCTGGGGTGTTTACTGAAAAGAAAAAAAAAGGGACACATGCAAAATTAATGGCAAAGTTGTTAAACATTGTGGGGAAGCATAGAAAAACCTATCAGACAGACCGAGTTGTGTGGCGGTGGGTATTTCCCATCTCACTGCATCTTGTGTTTTTAAATGAAAAATGTACTCCGTTATTGGCTTTCCATCCTTTGTATTAAACGATGCATACATACATGATGCCGTTTTGTTTAATTGTTTAAGCAAATTAATGAATTATATATGGTTTATAAACATTATGTTTAGATGAACATTATGCACAGTTTTTGATCAGCTATGCTTGGATATAAATGTCAGGGGCAAATAGGTAGTAATATTTTGCTGGGCGAGGGTGCGCCAACGGGTGCTTGTTGGCACTCAGGAGAGAACCCAAAAAGCTTTTACTCTTACACCTTAACATACTGAAAATTATGCATTTTAGAATTGTTGAATGAGAAAATGTGTAAGTACAAGGTCGACACATTCAGAATTTAGTTTTTTCACCATTTAAGAAAGATTGACAAAGCCCTAGCTGGCAGAGTAGAATTGTAGTCAAAAGATAGTGTCATGAACCAATACAATTGCTAAGGGGCAGGTTTCAAAAATATTTGGATAACAATAGGCAATTTTACTGAACGGTTAATATGCTAGTTAGAGTATTAGGCGCGACTTCAGGGGGATGCCACGGCGTTAGCTTCGAAATGAGTCTAGTTATAGAGTTAAGAAATTTTCATTATAATTTTTATACATAAGCGATCTAAATCACCTGACAAATCTTGAAAAAGTGGATGCAAATAGTGTGATACTCAAATGTGTAATGGAACAATATTCATATAGGTATGATTGTTAGTAATGTTGTAAATATATTGTTGAGTAGTATTGTTGTTTGGATTCGTTTCTGATCAAAAATGATAGTCTATTGCTGATATACAATAAATACGTAAAACAGGAAATAATGTAAATTACAGACAAATAGTTTCTATACAGTGGTATTAAGGGGTTGATTCTCATTTCGCAAGAAGGTATATTTGTGTGCGTTGTTGTGTGTAGGTATTTTCATATTGTTTGGCAGTGTATAGTGTGTAATAGTGGGTTAATAGTAATGACTGTGCTGATGGCATTAAAAATTATTATTGCCAACATAGAAGAAATAACTATAACAACATTAATAATAAATATTACGTTTTTTAAAGCTAGTTTTTATGAGGTAAGAATTATATTATGTAAATGGAAGTGGGGGTGTGAAGTGGAGATAATGTGTGTAGTGTACATATATATATAGGAAAGTAAAATATAAATATACTAAAAATAACAAGATATATAAGACAAGAAGTCAAGATAATGATAAGCTATATAATAAAAGTTCTATATTAGTATATCTGATATGATGCGGCGCCCTGGACCCCACTAACACGGTCTGTTAAAAGTGTGGCAATTGTTTTGGAAATTGCGATTTAGACATCGTCGACTGGCTGAATGCAAATAAGCTTTGTTATGGGGGATCATGGACAGCAGTATTGAGTGGAGGAGATAAATCGATATGCACAACATATTATCAGAAATCTGGAATCTGAGGGTGGCAAAAAAATCTAAATATTGAGAAAAGCATCTTTAAAGTTGTCCAAATGAAGTACTAGCAATGCATATTACTAATCAAAAAAAGTTTTGATATATTACGGTAGGAGATTTACAAAATATTTTCATGGAACATGATCTTTACTTAATTCTAATGTTTTTGGCATAAAAGAAAAATCTATTATTTTGACCCATACAAAAGTTCTTCACACTAAGAAAAAAAGTTATTGAACATACATATCATACATGGCTATTGCTAGGGAAACAAACATATATCCTGTTACACTAACTATACAAACTGGCTGTTTGTCTCAGGTCTAGTTTGTGTGTGTGTGTGGGTGTACTATATATATATAACATTTTTTGGCTGTCAAAATTTAAATACAATGTTAGAACAATAAGTATTAAAAACGATGTTTATCTATATAGCTTTTTAATTGTTGATGGCACTAAAAGAGTACCCTCATGTCCTGAAGATGGGTATGTAGGTAGATTTGATGTCAGTTGCTGCTGTTAGTGTAACTCTTGGCAGGATCGATACTGTTGTTAACCTCTCTCGTCTCTGTTTTTGTTTAGTGTGTGGGTTTGTGTGTGTGTGTGTGGGTGTGTGTGGGTGGTGTGTGTGTGTGAGTGAGTTGTGTGTGTGTGTGTGTTAATCGACAGCGCGGGGTTTAGGCGGCCGGGTTTGACAGGGAGCCATTGCGATGGGCCTGCTCTTATTCTCGGGGATATCACACACCAGCCTCCAGGAGGATGCAGTGCGGTCGTGAGGGCTGGCCCATCTCACAGTGGGCTACATCCTGCGAGCATATCGTCCTTAAGGAACATTAGTCTGCGTAATCGTGCTGTACTAGCCACATCGCTACTGAAGCTTCATACCTGTTTTGGGGGGGCGCAACTACAGCTCTGGGATATTACTGAAACGGCGGAAGAGCAGTCCTACCAAGCCAAGCCGGGACTAGACAAGAGCACCACACAACACACAATATATGAAAAGATAACCATCGTCCAACACGTGGGGCAGAGAGGCGATTGTGGACCGAACTTGCTGAAAAATTGTGTGAGCTGTGTGCCACCATGAGACCTTGCGATGGGGGCCAAAACAAAAAGTGTTCATGTCTGTTGTGTGTGTGTGTGTGTGTAAAAAAACAAAACACAAAAATTAAACAAGTAAAAAAACCCTTATCTTTAGGGGCCACAGATCACAGGTTTATTGCATTGCAAGCCAGGATTGGAGAACAGAAACACAAATCTTTGTCCGCTTTGATTTCTCGTTGGTTTTCTTTGTTCCCTGAGATGAAAATGAGGTTTGCGCTTTGATCGAGAGAGAGAGCGATCAGAAAGCACTTACGAAACAAACAGAAGAGGGTGTCCTTACCCTGAGGAAGAAAACAATGTGAGAAATTCTGTTTACTTGAATCCACTGGGAAAGTTGTTGCTCTTTGGGAGCAGCTGATTCCAGCGGGACTGAATTTAAGGGTTATAAAGGGTAAACACGAATGATCATGCGTCTAAATTACCGTCGCGAAAGAATGAATCCCAAAAACCCTGATTACTAATTGAAAACAAACAGATGTAATTTTTTTTTTTTTTTTTTTTGTTTTTTTTTTTATTGTTTTGGAAGAGGACCACTCATAAAACAAGGACGAATGTGAGCTGTATGTGTGTAGATCAGATTTGTCTGTGACTACTTTTTTTTTTTTTTATTCGTTTGTTTTGCAGTTCTGTAAATAGCTGCCGCAAAGCAATATTCCAGACTAGTAATTTTGAAATGATTTCAAAACGAGCACAGGTGTGTAAAAAGCACAAGTAAGGAATTCCGCAATCTAGCGGGGAACATGTCTAATCCGAAAGAAGGGCTCAACCATATGCGGGGGTGCTTATCACACAGCGAGTGTTGAAAGTAGTCGGGTTATCTTTGTGTCAACAGGATGTTAAATCGAAGCTTACAGCAATCCAATGAGATTCTGATGAGTCCATCATAAACGCTGCATTTGTTGTGTTGGTAGAAGTACGGTAAATGAGATGAAGTGTAATGTGTGGTTAGACGCAAAATTATTTTATTCGCCGAATCAGCCGCTCAAGACCCAACCCTGATTTGTGTTAAAGGGAATACTCAACGAAAAAATTAAATGCTCACCTTCAGGCCATCCATGATTAGATGATTGTTTCTGTGCTTCAATCCATTTGGAGAAACAGCATTGCCTCATGTCTCAGCAATGGATGCTCTTGTCAGTGAATGGGTCCTCAGAATGAGAGTCAACAAACATCTGATAAAACACATCCCGATAATCCACACCACTGCCAATCATCATTAACATCGGAAGGAAGAACAAAAGCTGTGATTTCTGTGAATTTTTATCAACTCTTTGACTGGCCCCCATTCCCTGCCGAGGATCCAACATGTGCGTATCGAATTGATAGGGAATGCACATTTCTCCATGGAGAAGAAACGTATTGTATAATAAACCATAATTTTTTTAATGTCCAACCACCTTCCGATTAGGAAGATCCCATTTGGAATGTTTTCAGTGTGTTGCCTGTAGATGTCATACTCAACTTTAAACTACTTTTCAAATTTGCGTTTCAAGTACACTAATGTTCCTTATAGACGAGAGGTTTGGCGGCCCTCTCCCAGGTTTGCCATGTCGTCGTGACAAACTGTGAAAAATGCTTTAGTTATATTTGTCAGAAGGGAGTTGTCACGTTCCATCATACTCATAAGCTAAATGTTGATCATTTATTCTTTAGGTTGATTTTCACGGAATAATATTGAGATAGCATGCTACTGACGACTGTTATTTAATTGTAACCCGGCGCACTATCTGTTACCCAGAACCCTCTCAACCTGGCATGCCGTCGCCTTGACCTCCATGAGTATACAAGTTCTTGATCCCCTTCAACCTCTACCTCTCAGAATGTGTTGTCATCGAGGCTGTGTTGGTGTGAAAAAATTGTCGACGGTGCTGCAACCCTTAAAAGGGGTTCCAAACAACATAAAAAAGCGCAGTGTTTTACAGAATCCTCTTTAAGTGGGTGATATTGGAGTCAGGAAATCAGTCAGAGATCTTGTCAGGTGTCCAAAGTGCTATATTAGATACCCCCATATATCGGAGGTAAGCCTAGTGAAAAATAGTAAAAGGGGGGAAAAAGGGAGGGGGATTCATCAAGTGATGGTTCCAATGGTAAGAGGAACCTGTAAGTAACATTCCACTGTCGATGCCGCTAAAGGTTCTTTAAATACAAAACCACTTGGTTCTTCACACTAAGAAAAAACGTACAATTGAAAGGTTCTTGAGCGAACCAGAATATGTATCATGGCGATGGAATTTGCTGGAGAGAAGCGAACACCCCATTTGAAAGCTTTATATTTTTAAAGATTATTGTTTTAATAGGCGATGTACTCTTGCCTGTTTGTGATGTAGGACATTGACAGTCTATTATTTGTCAGTTCACAAGTCTTCTAAAATCATCTCACAAAGTTCTATCGAGAAGAACTGAGAATGTCTCCAATTCCAGTATTAAGGCGTCATTTTCTCTAGTGATATCTATTGCTGCAGTGGTTGCCGTTCTGTGCGATGTGCGAACCGATCAGGTGTGCTTCAAGGTAGATGAAGAGCTACTGGAATCATGGAAATGTGCCCGGTATTTAAAGTCAGAAAACTAATTGGGAATAATGTAGTGAACCTGAGCGCTGAATGAAGTGAGGTTGTAAGTTGGCCGTCGAATTGTCAGTTGACGAAACACAGAAAAGACTCGTTTACTGGAAAACATCAGACTGAATCTCTAAGTTTGCCCCGTCTACTGCGGTCGTGGGTATTTCAGTCACAACAAGTTTAATAAATGGTTTCGACTCTGTTGGTGACGTTAATTATAATCCTTGACCAGGTTGGTTTAAATGTTATTGTAACCTTTCTTAGATGGTGATGCTGATTGGTGAAGCACAGCTTTGTGGTGTTGCCAGTCATATTGGTCCGGTAGCGAAAGTATTTCAGGGCCAAGCTTGTGCGACTAATCGAGAAGTGGTGGTTAGGAGCTTTCGGGGGGGGCGTGGCTCAATTCTCACACAAAGGAGAATTGGAATGTGATCCTGTACATAGTTGCGTGTGGAGTTTCAGGTTGTGTTTTTGTATTTGCACACAGACTAAGTTATGAGTGGGCCACAAAGGTAAGTTCTCATTACACTCAATGGTGAAACAGTTTGCACACCCTTTTTACGTTGTGCACTGGATAGTGTTGTTGTGAAAACAGGAATCTTGATTGTGTAAATATTGTTAGTAACCAATAACTAACAACATGATCTAAAAATCGAGTTTATGTGAGTATCATGTAACAGAAAATGGTAATAACGAATGAATTATATTAAAAGAGCAGAAGGTGTTCACGAAAAGGAGTGAAAAAATAATGCAGAAATGTATTTCATTACTCTAGGGGAATACAATTGTGTCTTGTTAAAAGTTCCAGTACTAATAAGGCTGAACTGTCATAAATCAAGGCCGTACATGTTACTAAAAGCAACATGACATAAGATATTGTTTTCTGAAAAAGGGTTTCAAAATGAAATTTTTTTGCTTAAAACAAGAGAAAGAATACTCATCAAGTTTAGAAAATTTTTTTTATTAAAAAATTTGTATGCAAAAATTTTTTGTCGAGCCCATTGGTGGTGCGACCATTTTCGAATTTCGTTTAAGCAAACACTTATTTAATTTTGGTACTTTGTTCAGAAAACAAAAGACTAATTTTGCTTCCAAAGTAAGTACATCTTGAAATTAAGACAAAATACTCAGTGAGAATAATTTTTTCCCAGTGCATTAAGAAAGTAAGTCGTTACGTTGACTTTAAACAAGATGACATCTAAGGCTTTTGGGGGGGACCCAATGTTTTATTGCATATTAAATTGATATCCAATTCAAATGACAAGGAATGACAAGATCCCCCAAAAATAATGAAAAAGGGTTGCCTTCACAACGTTAAATTCATTAAAAGTGCCTTCTGTATGTCCTTTGGAGTAACTTTGCAGCCTGATTCAAACCGGTTTGGTTAAGTCTATCCGCTTGCCTCTATATGGGTGAGTTACGACTGAGATTGGTGACCACTGAAATACCTGCGGTGTTATTGTCTCACAACCTTTTAAAATGCAAAAACTGTAAACCTAAATCCAGATGTCTCTCGAAGCG